>JANTPM010000244.1:12283073-12294771 GCA_025434745.1 Erythroxylum divaricatum | reverse complement strand
GGAGCTTAGGTAGAGGACGTAGGTCTTAGCACCGAACCTCTATAAAAACAGTGTTTGATCTTCTTCCCTACTCATTTTATTTAAATTTGTTTAAATTGTTTTTGTGTGAATTAACTTCTGATTTTGTTATGGAAAATTACTAAAAGATTAAAGGATCTATTCAACCCCCCCTTCTAGATCTCTTACAATTTTAACTACTTTTTATTGATGTTGATGAATCCACATGTGACATCGCATTTTATAACATCTACAATTAGTTACTGACATTGTTTAAATTTAAATTATTCAGAGTAATAACAATAATAAGTTAAACACTGTTATTAACTCCGTCCTTAATGACATAGCCAATTGCCAAATCACAAAACCCACAATTTTATATGACATTAAACATATCATTTGGTAATCAAAGGAAAGTAAAAAACCAACACTACACTAATCAAAATCTAGAGAAACCTAATTTTGTAGACAATTACATGATAAAGCACCCACTAACAACAAAACATTAGTTGGAATTGTTATCTCTTTCAAACTTTGATTGATGGATTCAGGAGTAAAGATGGTTATCTTAGTTAGAAAACAATATTTTTTCCGTGAAATCAACATAAAACTACTACAATTTAGGAAAAATCATGTTTTGACCATTTAATACCTATGTAAATGAGAGAAATTGGATTTGCGTTTCACTCCTTTCCTTCTAATTCTAAACAGTAATTACAAAAAGCTCCAAATTAAGCCACCACGATGATTAGCTTATAAGCCACTGCCACTTGTTGATGTAGAACAAGCACTATACCAATTTTCAGTCACGGACTTCGGTGATGGTGGCCTGGCCTCTTTCAGAAGAGCATCCTCATGGGTCTTTGGTGGTGAAGATGTTAGTACAACGTCGTTCAACACATTGACTTTGTTTTGCATTTCCTGTTGGCTGTCTATGGACTCACCAACTTCAATTCTCTTTAGTTCTTCCAAAACCTTTTCCATGGAAGGTCTCATTTCTTTCTTCTGTTGAAGACATTGGAAAGCCAACTCTGCAACTGCCGTTGCCATTCTTTTAACATTTTCATCTGATTCACACCCAAGGCATGGGTCAATCAGCTCATGATGTGCCCTTTCCTGAATTTTACTCACAGCTAAGTTGGACAGATTAATCTCGTCACAGTCCCTAGTTATATCAACAGCAGGCATCGAGGATATGAGCTCGATCAGGACAACTCCAAAGCTATAAACATCACTCTTGTCAGTAAGCTGGTAAAACTTGTGATACTCTGGATCGACATAACCTGGACTTCCTTGTGGGACAGTTGAGACGTGGGTTACATCATTGGGGAACAATCTGGAGATACCGAAATCTGCTACCTTCACACAGAATTTGTCATCAAGGAGAATGTTGTTAGTTTTAACATCACGGTGTATGATGCCAGAGGCATGAAGGTAGACCAATGCACAAGCAGTTTCAAGTGCAATGCTCATTCGAATAGGCCAAGTCAATGGAGAGGACTTTGCTTGTTCACCGTGAAGATGATCAGCAACGGTTCCATTAGAAATATACTCATAGACAAGGAGGAGGTGGCGACTGTGACGTGAAGTGCAGCCATAAAGGGAGACAAGATTTTTATGCCGCAAACGTGTCAGAATTTGGACCTCATTCATGAATTGCTCTACCTTTCTGTAGTTGTGCTCATATAAGCGCTTAACTGCAACTTCCCTTCCATCTGGTAGCCTGCCTATTTCAAATAGATGAAGTAAGCTCATTAAGCATAGCAGTTGATAATATCAGATAGATCAAACCAATATTAAAATCTTACCATAATATACAATTCCAAAACCGCCATCTCCTAGTTCATTTTCGCAGCAAAAATATTTGGTGGCCTCTCTAAGTTCATTGTAGGAAAAGATAGGAATACCAAGGTACTCCCCTTCTGTGTCTGCCTTTGAAGAGGTACTAGAAAAGGAGTTTTTGGATAAGAATTTAGAAGAGCCCTGTCTTCTAGTGCATTGATGCCAGACAGCATAGAGTAATGCCAATATGAGTGAGCCTCCTATTCCTATACCTGAAACAGTAGAGGTGGTAGCTTTCTTTTTAGCACAAAAAGGTGGTTAAAATCATTTATCAACGCAGTTTTTAAGATTCCATGGCAAAACAAACACAATCATAGGATGTTGCATTGAAGAATTACCTAATCCCAGCTTCAGCTTCAATTTCAGCTTGTCATTTTCTGCAACATAACTACACCTTCGTGTTAAAATCTCAACAGTAAAATATGAACACACTGCAATCATTATAAAAGTGATGCACAAGGAATGTTAAAACTTAAAACTATTTCCTAGCATCTTTTCATTGCAACAGAATGTATCTCGCAGGGGCCATTCAACAAATTGATCCAACTCAGGAACCAATGCAGCCGAGGATCATTCATAGATATGGTAGAAACAAGACACCTGCATGCATATAAACCATTTCTCCAAGTACTCCAATTTCCGTACCTTATGCTGCATTAACATAGTATAACTTCCTTTGCTGCCAATCTCAGATTTCTCATCTCTGTAAATGACACCTCTTACAGACAGGACATACATGCATTTCAAGTGAAAAGTTGGCTGATAGCAACCAAAATGGGTCAGTGTGCATTTGGCTCCCTAATGCAGGGAAGCTGAATAAATGCGCATTGAGATGGAAGACTTTGGTAACAATAGCTGGCTAAAGTTTGTGCAGATTTTGAAAGCAAATTCTTATGGCGGAACCCCAGTAAGACGTGTCACATTTGAAAATAGCTAGGTTTGGAATGATCAGAAATGAAACTAAAAGAGAGCTAGCGAATGTCACATCATTAAAGCTTGCACATTCATGGAAATTCGTTTGCTTCCATAACACTTCTCATGAATGAACATAGACTCAGCCTTAAGTAGAGAAGGCGGATATGAAGACAAGTGAGTTTAGTACTATAGCATTCCCAGAATCGAACAGAAATTTCACTTTGTGATGCTGGGGATTTGGAAAATTATCTTATGGTTTTGTGGGGAAGAAGAAATTGATTCCAGAGGAAAAGTAAAACGCATGGGAGTCTAAAAAAAAAATTGAAATGTGGCAAGGTAGTAAAAAGCAACTTGTAAGGGATCAAAATTTGCCATCAGGATAAGATCTAGACTTCCAATGACAACCTAACTGGGCTAGTATTCGTGGCTGAGACCAACTAGTCTAAGGAGAAAATATTCACAAGGGAACAGAATGTGATATGCCCAAAAGTCAATTCAAGGTCTTGATTGGTCCATAAATTCAATGGTTCTTGTTGGCTATCTACGCTTACGTTGTCCTAATTCTAGTCCCCCCTTTATAGTATACCAAAGAGAACAGACTTCAAGCCTAAAGGGCATTTGATTCTGACAATGAAAGCAAACTGTAGGAGACCATTTCCTATCATTTCTTATCACAAACTATCACTACAATACTTACAATCCTCCTAGCAAAGCAGGTAATTCTGGTACAGATAGCTCCCAGAATGTGACAGATGGTGTGGACAATGCACAAGAAAGACTTGAGCAACGTATAGCTGGCCACTATCTGTCATTCCTTTCCCCGTGGTAATTGTCCTCCATCTTGCAACTTATCTGTTCTAATTAAAGCGTGAATCCAGAGAAATAAGCTATAGCTAGCCTTCTTGTTCTAGGCATTGGCTTCGAGATTTTATAAACGTCATTCAAACTTGGACCTCAGGGTTCATACTGATAACATGTAGATTACATTGTACACATATTAGTGCGGATTAGATTCTAGCAAGAACAGTTATGCAAATCATATGAACAATAAATTACACACCAAATTCAAATACTCTTCACTTGCTCAGGTTGTTAGCAATCTAGATAAAACTGACATGGACTGAGTTTATTAGAATGTGTTAGATAAACAAAACTTATTCACACCAAATCGGCAAGTTAGAAAGAATTTACTTACAGCGTGCATACAACCGACCATAAATGAGCTATAGAGTTGCAAAGAGATTGACAAACAACTCAAGAATATCTATGCAGTTTATCCGCTGCTAATAATTAAGATAGATTTTTGGAAGGGAAGATGAGCATGCAGGGGGAAACTATTTGCTAATAGCATATTTAAGACTCGCTCCATGTAAGAGAATAGTTGTAAACCTCACCGTCATTGCAGTATTTTGAAATGGATCCGTCAGGACAGTAACACACAATGTTAACTTCTTCAAACCCACAACGGCCACCACTTCTCTGGCATTTAGCACATTTGCCACCAAAACCAAGCCAATTAAGTGAAAACCCGTCTTTCAGCAATTTTACATAGTCAATGTCTAAAATTGTTCGATTGATCTCCCATTGATTCAGATGAACAGGTGCAGAAACTAGGAAGTCGCAGGCTGTTCTAGTCCAATCCAAGTTCTCATGTCTAGGGACTAATGAAACAATGGTCTTATTTATGGGACTAGAACTGCAGTTAACCACAGAACTTGTGTAGTTGGCAGAAAACAAGCTACTGCAGTTATAGAAAAAGAAGATATCAGCATGATAGGGGCTGAAATCAAGGGAGGATCGATCAAAGGAGTAGTTTTGAAGCGGGGTGGGGCAAGTGGTGTTAAGAACTTCCAGGTTGACCAACCGAAATGACTGGTTTTCATAACTTATGTTCTGAACCACATAGTCAGCAGCAGAGGTCCTATAAATTGGCCTACCCTCCTCACAGTGAATTTTAAAACCTCGATAACCACAGAACTTAGTCCCGGTGCCATGAATATAGAAAGGGTAACTTATATTTGGACCACTACCACAGTTCTTTGGCTTGCAGGCTTCATATCTTGATTCTTCTGCTGATACTACTGACTCCACCAAGAAGCTGCCCACAAGAGGAATCCCAACAAGCAATAACAGTTTGAGACCATAGCTTTGCTGTATATCCATGTATATGGAAAGATGAACCAAAAGAGACTGAAGAAGCATAGGAGATGTGCTGAGGCATCACATGAAAATCAAGTTATCAACCTGGGACTAGATCTAACTTTTATAGTACCCTGATCCTCTCCCCTCTTTCTACTTATTATGTTAGATGTTTCCTGCGACCTGATTTGAATCACTTTCTGTTTCAGTCAAGCTATTGGCAGGATGACAATGAAGACGCAAGGAAAGTCCACTCTTTTCCATTTTCTCTCAAGAGACTTTCTTATATTTTAAATGCATTAACAACAAAGTGTTATAAAATTAGTCTTCGTGGAAGACATTGTTTATGATTTATGATGGCATAATCTACAGCTGTGGAATATAGACTTCAGACTACAGATGAAAGTATAATCTCCTAAGGGCGATATAATCAAAAGTTAAAAAGCAAATTGGTCTATGAGATGGTATGGTTAATGTGGAAAAGGCATACAAACATGTCTGATGTTTTGTCATTTCTACAAGGTAGAAACTTTTGGTCAAAGTATTGAATACTAACTGGTACGGGGGGAGCAAGTTGGTCTTCCTTCAATAGTATTTAATACATAAAATAAAGGAGAACTTTGTGAATTAAAAAACCAAGTTGTTATCAAGTCGTGTATAAACAATTTAATATCAAGCCGTGTATAAACAATTTAATCATCTTCCCAACTTTATGTGAGTGGTGATGACTGTTGTCTTCATGAAACAGTCAGTGAGACATCACTTAAAACTTTATGGGAAAGTTGCTGTCATCTTCAGCCTATGGTTAGTTTTTACTCGGCATCAAACAAGCATGAAACGGAGCAAGAAGCTTATTTGACCTTAGGTGCTAAGACCAACATCAAAGTAGGTCTGGGACGAACAAGCTAATTGGACCAGTGGGCAACTAAAAAGGGTTTGAGATATGGATTTGAGATCAACAGCTTGAGACGTTGCAACACGAGGATGAGGCCGAAAGCTAGAACATGCAGTCTAATTTCCCACTTGAGGACAAAAATAGGCACATATGACTAGTAACTCCTATTTTTTGTATTTAAGAATTAAATGACAAGATTCAGTCATTCAGAAAAATGACCAAGAATTATGAGTCTGTGACCAATTTCTTTATGTTTTTTGAAAATGAATTTAGAAACTATTACATCATTTTGGAGTTCTAAATTGTCAGTGCTAATTGGTTCAACTATTGTGTACCATAATTTATAATTGACAATACAACAACCACAAAGACATGAAGATGGTCAACTCAACAGTAGTACAAGATTTGAAAGCATCTTAAGCCACACCTGTAAAAGAGGAGGACATTGACTTTCCATTTTTCTAAAAGATGAGATATATATTTTTTCAGGGATAGATATTAGATACCACCTAAGACTAAGAGAGATTTTCAATCTATAGGATAGGTGGACGCTTCAAACAAAAATTGTCATCAATCTTTTCAAGTTTATCAACATTATTATTTTCTTAAGAAGTTCAAGGCATCGACAGCCATTACTCTGCGCTGGCAATTTTGACCTATTCTTTGCCTGTCTCTGTTTAGATGCTAATTACTGCCACATTTCCTTTTCAGTTCATGAATAAATCACAAATATGATCCATCTCTTCCAAACACCAATGAAAATATGATCCATCTCTTCCAAACACCAATGAAACTCTTTGTCTTTAACACTAATTAGTAATTACTACATAAGCTCAATAAAATTATTTGGTGAACAGCACTCCATTTTTTAGAAAATAATTCTTTCCTAAATGTCAATTAAAAATACATGCAATATGACTAATCAAATAGATAAATTTTAAACTTAACCTAAATTAAATAAAATCAACTTAAATTAATAATTTACAATAATTATAATAAATTATTAATTTAGATGTAATTTGAGTCAAATTTAAAAATTGAATTGGACTGTCACATAAATAATAATATTTAATCAATTCACATGTGATATTTATGTTTATATTTTAACCTAAACTTAACAGAAGAAATGTTTTTAAAAATGAAAGCTACAAAAACTTTTTCAAATTTGAAAGATTAATAAAATTTTCCAAAATTCACAATCTTTATAAATAATTTAGACTTATTGTTGTTGATGTTTGAATTTATTTAATAATCTAAATCTAATATATCTTATATGAATTTTCAATAACTAAAATGTATGTTTAATAAACTTATTATCAACTAATAAGAAGATAATGGCATCACATTAATTTGTAAATCAATAATCATATTAAATATCATTTTGCCATAAATTTACTCTACTAACTCTCAGACTATAGGAATCTCAAACCCAAAATAGCAATATTATAAAGCTTTTTCGTTAATCTTTAACACATCACTAGTATTAGACTTACTGCCAAGAAGCCCCTCTGTATGTACTCCGATCAAGTAATCAACCAAGTCTAACGACTTTCAAATGTAAAGTTATGAAATTCTCAACTTTGGATTAAAAAAAAAAGCCACAGAGCTTTAATTTTTATAGGGAATTTTAAAATATAAAGTGATGCCCACGCACAAGGTGACGTAATCATGCTGTAAAGGGGAACAAACAAATGTAGCTGTTTGAGACAACTGGACCTACTCTCCCGAACAATCTAAACGACTAGGAATTCAAGACTTTAACTACTGACATCAGATCTCTTCTATCCAATATTATCTGATTTATCTTATTTTATAAAATTTTAATTATTTATTTTATAAGACTCACGTCAATTTATACGAGACTCATATAAATAAATAATTTAGATTAGATACAATAAAACACAATAACATTAGTACTAATCCTATCGTTAACTCTTACCTTATTACGTAAATTATGTTGTAGGCAGTGGAAGCTTTTAGCCGCCACAACCGACACCGCAACTACAAACTCTGCGTTTGGGTTCCACCACAGAAACAAAAGCCATGGCCCCGATGAAAACCAAATTCTTAAAAGAACCGGTCTAATAAGACGACCCTATCCTAAACGGACACGGTGAAGATTTTTTGTAATCTTATGTGAACACATGCAGCCCAACATGACACACAACTTGCAAGAGCACATGTACAAGACAAGTGGCTACTGTCACTGCCATCGATCATTACTAGACCCTCGCTCTAGAGAAAACAAAGAAAAACTAAACCACCGTAAAACTTTGCAGTTACAGAAGAAGATGACTTACCGGGCTTGCAACTCCGAGAATGAGGACGATCGGGGCAATAACACTTGAATCGGAACATTTTGCTATCGAAACCGCACCTGCCACCACTCTTCTCGCATTCGCTACAATTGGTTGCTGTCCAACTCAACATAAACCCTCTCTCCAGTGCGCGTTTCAGCAGCATTTCACCACCTTCTGGCCGGTCCTCTTCCAAAGTCACGGGAACTTTCACCACATTTGAACACTGCTTTAATTTATAACTCAATAAGGGATCGTTTTCCAACATTGCAATTACGGAATCGTTTCTAGTATAATCACCATAACAACCGATCTTGTATCTCATAAGTTCAGTATCATTCAATACCATCGTTCTGTTGCAAACCGAAAGCAAAAGGAACTTATTTTGGTTAGAAGACAGGTTGAAACGGCCTTCAGGCAGAGACATGTTTTGGATTGGACGAAAACAAGAGGTGTTGCCGGCAAAAACAGCTTCGTTTGAGACACGAACAGATTGGTTTTGGTAGAAGATTCGGTGAATTACATATTGATTGCCTCCGATTGGGAGGATCGGCTTGCCATTTCTACCACAAAAAACCTCGAATCTAGGGTAGCCACAAGAGGCGTTTTGCTGCTTTCTGATATAAAACGGAAAACTGATGTTTTGGCCATCACCGCAGCTTTTAGGCTTGCAGGCCAAGTACTGTGAATCTACACATGAGATTTTTTTAGCAAGTAAAAGGGTTGTACCAATTAAGAGAGTTAATAATGGCGAAATGCGTGGTGAGCAGAAGATCATCAAAAGATTGGGCATCTGTGAGAGAAGAGGAAGCACAAGAGACAAGGAGGACGATGGCAATATGATAAGAGAAAGAAAGAAAGAGTTGATTTTATGACGATGAATTTAACTTTGACATTTCATAGAAGGTCTTCGTCTGACCAATTGGAGCATGGAATGGGCTCACTGTGCGTTAAATGTTGACTACTGAATTTTAATTAAGACAACGACGGCTGGGACCCGGTGAGAAAACTGTTGCCCTTTGACAATCACAAACCTTAAGTTCCAATTTAGAAGTATCGCTATTAGGCCAATCTTATACCTTATTTCCCAATTTTACTCTTTTCATTGTATTTTGGTCCTACTTTAATAGGAAAAATGTTCAAATTTGTCCCTCAAGCCTCAACTTTATTATTAAGTGTACGATAATCTCCAAACTTTTATGTTTGCCAATTTAACTTTAAATTTGTTAAAGTTTCTTGTTTAACCCTTATTTTATCAATAAATGAATTTTGAAGTGCCCTTTTCACTTATATGATGTGGATTTGAATAAAATAGATATTAGTATGAATGTTTTAGTATTTTAACAATCAAAATTATTATACCTCCCTCCATTCTTTTTCTTAGTCCTATGTTTTCAAGCTTATCCTCCCTCTCTTTACATTAATTGATTTAGCACCATTATTCGACTAATTTTCAAGCTTTTCATTACTAGCGTCTTCATCTATCTCTTTCCACGATCTATTGTCTTCCTTTTAGCCAACAAAGGTAAGTTATAAATCAAGGTGTTTTCATATTCAAATGAGTGAAATATGACTTGGTTTTGGAATTTAAAGAATACTTGTCTCTAATAGAACAAAATTATATTAAAAAAAGGAAGTTGAACTAATAAGGAACTTTCATTTAGATTAAACTTCACATCATCAAATTGATTTGAACTTCATGCACATTTATTGGAGTGCTCATATATTCTTATCTAAGGGTCTCATCAAAACCATTGAAGGACTAATGAGCAACTTTTTACAGGGTAAGTGTAATGTGAATAAGTTTAATGTTAAAGTCAAATTGTCAAAAGTATGCAAAACTAAAAAGGGGAGGGTCTTGGAATTACCCCTATAAACGTCAATAATAAAGTGCTGGTGGATAAAATGCTCTAAAGAGTGCTTGTAGATAAGGAATCCTTGTGGATGAAATGGATGCATAGTTATGTATTGAAAGGAGTAGTATTTGGGTTCTTGCAAATAAAGATAATCACTCATGGTTCACCAATCAACTGCTTAAAATTAGAAGCTTAAAAAAGCTCAATGTGGGTTATAAAATTGGTAATGGCATCTCCGCTTTCTTATTGTATGACTATTAGATAGGGGATGAGCCGCTAATTAACATTAAACAAGCTTTTCAAGTACTCAATCATCTTCCGACTCAATCTAAAGTGTGTTATAGATTTAAGAAGGGCAATGGATAACTTTTATAGGTAATTGAATCATCTAATCCCACCTTGCTTTCCAAATGTTTAGGAAAGGAATTGTTACATAAGGAAAAATGAATTGAATGGCAAGTTCACCAATAGGGCTTGTAGAGAGTGGATGAGGCTAGACTATAGAGTGGCATAAGCTCATTTGGAATCATAATCTTTTGCCTAGAGACTCCTTTCTACTATGGTTAGCAGCTCAGGATAGGTTCAATGCTATTGATAAATTACACTTCTTACTACTCTAAAGCACTTGCATTCTATATAGTTGGTAGACGAAACATTGCCCAATTTATTTTTTGAATATAGGTACTCAAGTGTCCTATGGAATCGAGTTAAAGCCCTCTGAAATAAGGATTTAAACATGTAAAGGAGTTTGGAAATTATTCAATGGCTAAAGTAAAAACAAAACAATCTTACTAAGGGGGATCTAGTAATCTATCTTGTTGGACTTAATAATTGCTTATGGACAATATTGATGTTAAGAAATGAAATTAGATTTAGGTAATAAGAGTTACAAATCGACACTAGTTTATATTTGACACTTCTTTGTATAAGGGATCGATTGTTGTTTTTGTTATGTGAAGAAAATAATCAAATAAGTTGGTCAATTAAACTACATGGAGAATCAGATAACAAGGTCTCCTAATTTATATATAATTTCAAAGGATTCGGAATAAATTAGGTAAGGCAAAAGCAAGACTATACTAACTAATATCCAGATAAAAAAGAGTAAAAATCTGATTCTATTCACTATCAAACATATAAGAATAGAAAGAGTGAGGCGATGTAAAGGAAACTTACCATCAATTGGAGCTAGGGGAGAATCTGGTGATGATCACAAGAAGAATATAGGAGTCTTGTTAATGAAATTTCCTAACAACATAAAAACCGAATCCATTCAATATTGGGCATCTAAGAGAAATAACTATAAGGTGTGGTAAAGAAAGCCTATCATCAAATTAAGTTAAAGTTGAAGAGGGTAGAGCTCATAGTACCAATCTATGAACATCGTTGTTGGAATTCTATACAACATTTCATAGACAACACTAAAACGAACAAGGAAATTTCAAATAGCTGATTGAAGTTTCCAGAATCTGTTTTAGGACCTGTGGATTGTTTCATGATTACCAAGGACATCCCATTATCGGATTCACTTGGTATTTATAAAATGGAGAACATTTAATACTCAATTTGTTTTATACAGAGTGATGTTGTGCAAAATATAGTGACTTGTAACATCCTGTTACCCATGCCAAGGCAAAAATTATAGATGAGAGAAAGTGTTGTCGAAGTAGGAAACACGTTCCATGCTCATGCGTAAGATGACATGCACATACATATTGAATAGTAAATGTTCATGCACATAAATAATAATAATAATA
>JANTPM010000244.1:12226624-12238213 GCA_025434745.1 Erythroxylum divaricatum | reverse complement strand
CGGTTTGGGGTGAACCAGGATAAATCGTTGTGTCAACTACTCTCACTCTATCTCTATTTTAGATTCAAGTTTTATCATTTACTTAATTCGTAAACAAAATTTTCAAAAGTTTTTGATTGATTAGAATCTATTGGAAGTTCTGTAAAGAATTTTATTTCTAACAAACAGTTTTGAAAGATTTTTCAAAAAGGGGAATACACAATTCAATCCCCTCCCTTCTCGTGCATTCTATATCGTTTTATAAGCAGTGTATTAACGTGTGATTTACTTCAGCAAGTGCTGCGACGGCAGCTATATCGAGGTTGGCGTGTTTCTGGACGTGGTGCCCTGATGTCAGGCCCCACGGTGGGCACCAACTGATTCTACCTAATTCTGGTAAGGCAGGACGCTATTGTTTGGATCTATGGGGTTGACTGTCTTGAGCAAGAGATCACCTGCAAAACAACACAAAGGACGTCGGGGGTTGATAACCGGCAGGCCCCTCCAACGCTTAAGTTAGTCTTTTTGTGAGGGTTATGGTCGCTGTAAAACAGAGAAAATCAAGGTTCTAATTCTTGTACCTGTATCATGACAGAGTAGTACCTTATATATGGAATAGATGCTAAGTTTAGGTCTTTACATAGATTTTTACGTATGCATGGGGGTTTCTGTGAATGGGTCGTGGACGCGTGGACCTGGACTTGGGCCTAGCACGACCGACCCCACCACTTTCTAAGTTTCTTAAATTGCAAAAAAATGAATGAGATAGCTAATTCCTTTAATAATTGTCTTCGAGTACCTTTCATTTCAATTCTAAATGCACTTAAAAATCCATTAAATAAGTGCTCAATACCAATTCCTTAAAGTAAATTATAATTTAACTAACGTTTGACATTAATTTAGTAAGTTTGAATAGATTTATCTGCAAGTTTTTGCTTTTAATATTTAAACATTAAAGACGTAAATCATAAATCATACGTAAATTGTTTATGCTTATTCAAATCTTGAATATAATAATAATTACATAGATAAAGTGAATAAATCACTAACCTTAAGTAGAATTCATCATAATGTAGATAGAGCTTTCAACGATCACAAACTATTTTTTTTCTCTTAACTTTCTTTCTATAACAAATAGCTTGATGGATAGTTTAATACTAAAACACATTCATTATGTATTTGTTTTTGTCTGTACTTAAGGTAGAGAGAAAACTAATTTATATACACTTCTCTGATAACATTAAATCTTGTACGTCTATCAAGTACTAAATTAACACTCAAGATTCAATATACTATTAATCAAAGAAAAACCCAAAACTAATTTTAATGTGGACCTATAGAAAATATCAGTCATTACATCAGGCCACATTTCTTACAATATCCCACTTGAACGGATGTTTTATCATTACATTTAATATTATAACATAAGGCTAGCAAAAAATTAAATCTTATAAATTATTAACATCATAAGCACCTCAACACAACAAATCACATAATATGGATTATAAATCACATAATATGGATTATGACGGTCATACAAAATATAGTCGTATACTCCTTTTCATATACCACTAAATTAAGAACTTATTATGTTTATGTTCATAAGTTGCATAAAAACAACATACAATCCACATAATTATTAAGAAAATACACACAAATTTCTTATTCAAACAATCATATACACATAAACATAATGAATAAGAAATTTAAAATACAAAAACATATTATTACTGAGCTCAGGAGTGTTAAAACATGATCATCAAACATTATATCAATCATCAATACAACTAAGACTCATCCTAAGCATATGTTCTTTGAACGTCTTTGGATGTAAACCCTTAGTTAGATAATCTACTACCATGAGATTCATCTTAATATGTTATATATGCATTCTTTGTTTCTGAATCTCCTCCTTAACAACAAAATACTTTAATTCAATATGTTTTGCACCTCTAGAGCATTTGTAATTTTTAGAGAAGAAAATTACTACAGAATTATCATAGTAAATTTTCAATAGCTTGCTTACTGTGTCAATAACCCCAAGCCTTGAAATAAAATTATTCAGCCATAATGCATAGATTGTAGCCTCATAACAAGCTACAAACTCTGCTTTCATAGTGAATGAAGCAATCATAGATTGTTTGTTAGATTCATCATACTTTCCATAATACTCACCACCTCTATCAAATCTTATAATTTTAGTCTTTGATATTAAGCTAAAACATTACTTTTGATAAGTTTGATTCAAAGCATATAAAAACATTACTTTTTAGGCAATATTGTTGATAATATCCTTCTTTCTTGTAAAAGTGTCATTTATCTGACTTTTATCCCTTCCTTTCACCATCAACAACTTATAGAACTTTAGCAAGTTCTTTCTTCTGAAAATCCCTAGCCTTTGGTTTGAGTTTATTTTCAACTCCTTGACCCACTAGGTTAATAAAATGAACTCCTTGTTTCTTTAATGTCGCTTCCTCCTGAATAAGCTAACTAGAAAATTTATCAACATTCCACTTATCCCTTAACGTGTTATAATTGATGTGGAACGGTCCATATTCAGTAAGAAGTGAGTTCATGATAAACTGCACTAAGAAGGAGTCTTTCACAGTCATACCTAATGTCTTAAGTTTTACTGCGATATTAGTCATGCCTAGGACATATTGCTCCATAATTTTTGACCCATCAAACTTTATGGTCATGAGTTAAGCCATAACTATCCCAGTAAGTGTCTTATCGACAGAACGGTACTTATCTTCCACAAGCTTAAGAAAATCTCTAGCATTATGATTTTTAGTGTTAAGAAAAGGAGACTTAATGTTGCTGGCAATTATCATTCACATAAAATTCAAATATAACATGTTACACTTTGGTGTGCCTTTTCAACCTCAATAATAGTATCATTAAGGTCAAAAGACTTATCCTCTAATAGCACTAAGTCAAGATCCCAGATACTTAAATGAAAAATAACTTGTTCATTCTATTCAGAGAAATTCATGCCAGTTAATAAGAAAACAGATGAAGCTTGAGAGTGGAGACTGATAAGTGCAGACATATAAACTTGCACTAATTAACAAATTTAGACAAGAAGCACATATATTAAATATATTGCAGGTTTTCTTTGGGTAAACATAACAATACATTTTATCACTATTATTAGAATGTCATTTAAATTTTATAAGAAAATTAAATAAACTTCATCAAATGCATATAACATCTTTGGATAATTATAAACATGTGAGAAGTATATCAACTTTATCCTTTATTTTTATTAGTTATAAAGCATTGATTTACCTTTGGGTAAAGTCCTTAATTTCTATCATCTAATAAAATTTTCATAATAGCATTCATAAAATATATAAATTATATGACCAACCATTAAAAATTAATTTGGTCACTTTGGTGATTATTCGTTCTTTGGTGATTTGAATACATTATCGTAAATGCTTTAATAAATAAAACAATTCTCTCTCTCTCTCTCTCTCTCTCTCTCTCTCTATATATATATATATATATATATATATATATACACACACACACTAACTTTACTACATTAGTTGACATATAAAGAAAAGTAAACTAAAATATCAAATAATTAAATAAATAAAAAAATGAAATAACTGAATATAATTGAGTTGAAAACAGTAAGCACTCAGAAAAATCCTCCTTAAAAGAGCATTTAAGCCACTTGATTTATTAAGAGTAAGAGATCACTAATTTATACCTCACAAATAATTATTTTGTGATATTTGTTTATCTAAATATAATTTTATCTTGTATTTATTTATTTTAAATAAAATTATATAAAATAAAATATGCTTCACGAATAATATTATAATGAGATGATAATTAAAAATTATTGTACTTTAGTTTCATTTTTAAATTTAAAATCGTTAAAATATCAACATTAGACGTTGATCATCATCATCATCATCAAGTCTAAAATTCCGCAATAAAGCAGGGTTTGAGGAGATTCAATAATACGCAGCCTTATCTCTACATAGGAGAGAAGCTGTTTTCGGTGGACCCACATATAAATGAGACAATATAATAATGATGCAGGTTACAGAGCAAAGGAAAAACTAACACGGAAAAATTCTATGGACCTAAAGTTACAATAAAAACATAAAATAAATGAAAATACAAGTAATGAGGAATACCTGATGGAGTCCATATCTGCGAGTACCTGATAGGCTACAAAGGTTACAAAAACTAATAATATGATATACAAAATTATACTCATGATGACAATAGCAATGCAAATATCTCCATATTTGAACAACACATTGTCTTCAATGAAAATACACCATATTTGTTATTGGTAATATTTTTTTTCTCTCACAATCAACAAGTGCAATCAGCTTAAAAGAAGAACAATCACATGCAACGCATTCAAGGAAAAAGGAAGTATTTTCACAATAAGAGATGGAATGCTCAGCACTTAATCATACACAAAAATTAGAAGAAAAAAAAGAACCTGTCTAAATACACATACATGAATAAAAAATGCACCCTAAGCTGATGCCTCACTCTTTCAATTGTTCAATTCACATGACGTTGATAATACAATAAGATTATGACACCTTGAAAGATAAGATTAAGTTGGTAATTAAAATTAATTAAATGTTGCAAGCTATCTCCATAAAGGAGTGGCAGTCCTCTGGCCTGATTCTTCCATCTGCTTCTTATTTTCCGAATTTCCACTACCATCGCTATATTACCCGATCATGTGTCATTTTTATATAAATAGTCCCATTTCCATTAGTCTATATTATAATCTACCCGACCTACCCGGTTTTTAGTATAGAAATAAAGAGGATTCGCAAATGGTTAATTAAACTGCAACATTGGCTTGAATGTGCATGTGATGGCATGCTATCAATTATTTTAAGTTTAAAAATCCTGAAATCTACATGAAGATACAATTCCCTTGCCGGCAGCGTGGACTACGGCATTTGGTCTCCTCTTTGCCGTAACCATTATGGTGAATTCGACGCCTTCTACGTCGTTTAATAGGACGAGTTAGGGTTCATAGAATTGGATCTCGACTTTTCAATAGTTTTCTTTCACAGTATACCTTTTTTTGTAAAAAACGATTATGATGATTTGATTAGTTAGGCATTGGGTCATCCTCGTAACAGCCTAGCATTTGATTTGAGACCTTTTGTTTTTCTAGTTGTGGTGCATTTTCCGTTTTCTCTTTTTTTTTTTCTTGCGCGGGATTGCTGCGTTTCAACTATTTTATAATGTTGTACTCCTTGGACTTGCGAAAATAAATATCTACCGACACTAACAAAACCAGGAAATGGCAAATTACTCATCCTTTCTCTATCATTTTAGTTTTGACGTAATATAAATCTTTGACAGAAACTGTGACATGTAGGCCGACAGGGGATGACTATGAAATATATGTAGTTTATCTCAACCATCCAAAGTTAGTTGTATACATTAACGAGGAGTGTTCAACTTTGCGATTTATTGGAAGCTAGTGTCTGAAATTCCAAGACTGTGCCAGAGATAGAAGGCAAGCTGTCTCCATTCAATCCACAAATGCCGACTTACGATAGGATATTGGTGGATAAGTTAGAGGGGTTGTGATGTTAGGCTTCCGTAATCTCTGAAGATAGCCAGTGGACCACAGCTGGCTGTGGGTCTCCTGTCCTATTTTCATTTCCTTTCTGCAGTCAATATCTAATTAATAAATCTTTTTTCAAGCTAATCGCAATTAGGAAAAAAAAATATTTTCATTAATAAAGCTTTTTTTTGTTATTTAATATTGGAGTTACAAATTATGGGAATTCGAATATCCTCTCACAAAGATGAAATGTAACCTAACAATAATTTGGCAAGCATTAACTTAACCAAGTCGTGTTAAAATGCAGAGGTGACGCGGGCAACACCCTCCAACTCCAGCCAAGGCTGGGCATGGGCTAGACTCGTCCAAGAAAATCAAACATTAGAAAGGGAGGGAGCGAGGCTAACCGCTAACGTTTGGTCATCAAAATCAAATAGACCGAAAGAAAAAGACAAGTCCATGTGCTGCTTTCCTGATTTTAAAATCGACCATACACGTGTTCAGCTGTCTCTTGGGAACACTTGGCGTTCCCTCACTTCCAAAATATGACTAATCACTCTCCCAACCAGTCAACACCCAGACCCACGCACCATCTAAATCTTCTTATCCTCTATATTTATTCAATTAAATCATAATTTAAAAAAAAATTCATGACCACATCACACTATTTTCTTTAAAATTCGTAAAAATAAACTTCATGGTCAATATTATCAATTTGAATGTAAATAAATTATTATGACATGAAAATAGTGGTAATAAGAGAAAAAGGTACAAATTTGTCAAATGTGGGCTCCTGTTACTCGGCTTTTTTTTAATTATTAGAAAAGAACATATTAGTTTTCCTCTCTTTTTTAATTTTCAAGTTCCACTCTTTTTAACGTCTCAACCCATCCATCCACTGCGTTTCTCTCCCTTTCCCCTCTGTTGCTTGTCTCCTCTCCTCCTTGTCTTTCAAATTGATTTCTCTCACTCAATTTACCATTTTGCCCCTCACCCTTCTCTATTCGATCCATTTAGTCGCCCACCAACCTCTCCACAATCTTCAATCTGCAACCCGATTTCCACATCTCCGATCCGATTCTGTTACAAGAACTTTCGAACTTTTGCATTTCTTTTGCTTGCTTCTTCCGCGGTGTGTGGGTTGGTTGGTTGGTTTGTTTGTGTATCGGAGGTGGTGATTGCTTCAGATGTTGGGGCCAGGGGTACAGTTCACGCGCGTCCGTGGGGAGGATCGATTTCACTGCCCCGGCAAGGCGCGTAGGGCCCACCACAATCAACGGAACGATCAACTTCGGAGAGCTCAGAGCGATGTTACGGCGACCACCACATCGCCTTCTTCTGTAAAGGACAAGCCGGCCTTCTTTCGTGAACCGGAGAACCGGATGGGGTTCGAAGACTTGCCTAAACCGATTGCTGCGATGCCGGCTTTTGAACCAGTGACGGGCTTAATGCCGTTGAGTAATTTAGACCGCTTTTTGGAGTCCATCACGCCGTCTGTTTCCGCTCAGTACCTGTCCAAGGTTTGACCGATTCCGTTTCATCTGCTCATTTCGCCATTACCTTTTTTTTTTTTGACTTTTCTGTTTAGAATCGTAGTTGTGTTAGTTTTTGTTTGGTTGGTAAGAAACCGGGGGATCTTAACCAGTACATTTAAGTTCGTATCTGTATACTAGTCTTTCATGATGTTGGAAATTTCACTTTATTTTGATTGTTTTACGATGTATAGGAGGAGTTGGAACGGTTAAACCCTGTTTGGGGTTTGAAGAATTTGGAAGAAGAAAAGAATAAATTGTTTGTAAATGATTAAATGATACATCTCCGAGTGTTTTATGGACTTCTACTTCATGGAAACCGAACATGCATTGTTTCTGTTACCAACAACCGGTGTGTTTAACCATGATGTTCACTGTCTTTGACTTTCCGAAACAAAATCAGTAAATGGAATATAATATCTCTAAATGCCTTCACTTTTATGATTCCCTGTCTGAATGAGGACTATCAGGATCTTGCGAAATGGCATGTGTGCATAATAAACTCTGATTATGATGGTGGTGGTGGGTGTGTAATGATGCTGTGGGTGTGTAATGGTGCTGTAAAATGCTGCAAACCTCGAATAGTTTCTGAAATTGAGCAGTAGAATGGTAAAATACAAGTTTCAAGATTGTTGAGACTTCACAACTTAGTGATATTAGTGAAATCTGATTATCAGGCTTCAAAGTGGTTTACTAAATTCGTTTGATTCTATCAATCTTTATACTTCACTGCATGTCATTATATAATCTTTCTGAATCATTATCTGTAGTGCTTGCTTAGTTTTTATGATCACCTTGTAGGGCTTAGCACATATACTGTTGTGAAAATTTTGCTTTTGGTTCAAGTTCAGCTATCATATTTATGATGTAATAAATTTTGACATCAGACAACGATGCGTAGCTGGAGGACGTGTGACGTGGAATTTCAACCATATTTCATGCTTGGAGATTTATGGGAGTCATTTAGGGAGTGGAGTGCTTATGGCGCTGGAGTACCTCTGATTATGAATGATTGTGATAGCGTTGTTCAGTATTATGTTCCATATCTGTCTGGTATCCAGATATATGGCAAGTCTACGAAGACATGTGCTGTATCAAGGTGACTAATATTCAATGGCGCCATATTTTACTTGTTAATATTTTAAAACACATTTTAACGCAGCATTTTTTCTGAGTCAACCAATATGCTTCACGTGTTATTATTTGCATCGTTCAATTTGATTTCCCTTTATTGCTTGGCTTTGAGTGCAATTACTTTTCACAGTAATGTTACTTCTGACCGCATTATGTTCCAATTTGTTTGGATCTGCATTATTCACTTGCTGCAGTATGCCTTTATGAGCGTATTAAGTTTATGTACATAAGTGGAAACCTTTTTTATGGAAGGAAACTTTCTTCTGTAAGAAAAATGTCGAAGTTGGAAACTGCTAGATGGTAGCTTGCTATGATTCCATGGAAAAGTTTCGGCTATTCTCAAACACTTCGTATCATGTAACGCATTAGCAAAAGCTTTGTTAAAGTTCCTGACAAACTATGCAAGGCTTTAAGAAAGGGAGGCAAGCTGGCTTTTTATTATAGTTGTTCATTTTTTTAAAAACAATTTGTTCAAGAATCATTTGCATTTATTTGTGTCTAGTGGTGGGACCTGGTATTTTCTTTTTATCATAGTTATTCATTTTTTTAAAAACAATTCTTTCAAGAAACATTTGCATTGATTTCTTTTAATTGAGACAACAATTGTGGGTTATTTTTAACTGTTTGGTTGCTCTCTTTCCTTTGACACCTTAAAGCTGTAGATTTGTTAGTGTGACACTTTTAAACCTGAACTGATAATCTGCTTTATGACAGGCGACGTGGTGAGGACAGTGACAGTGATTATAGGGATTCGAGTAGTGATGGTAGCAGTGATTGTGAACCTGAAAGTGGATTGAAATGCTCTGTGGAACCATGGACTCATCTTCATTTTAGAAATGAATGTCCTATAAGAATGGATAGATTATCTTTGGGAGACCAAGGCGTTGCTCCTCTAGAGGATGCTTCTAGTGATGAAAGTGAATCTCTTAATGCACAAGGTTATTTGCTATTTGAGTACTTTGAACGAGATCCCCCTTACAGCCGGGAGCCGTTAACTGACAAGGTTGTTATTGTGTTTCTAATGGTAGTCAAGTTCATGAGATACTGTTAACTATTTGTAATATTTTTCATATTTCCTCGCCTATTTCTTTGTAAACAGATATCAGATCTTGCTATCCGCTTTCCTGAGCTGAAGACACTTAGAAGTTGTGATTTACTAGCATCTAGCTGGATTTCTGTGGCCTGGTACTTTTCATGAGTTTCATACGATTCGGATGTCATGCTATCAATTATTATTCACATATTGTGTTTGCAATTTGTAGGTACCCAATCTACAGAATACCAACTGGGCCAACATTAAAAGACTTGGATGCTTGCTTTTTAACATATCATTATCTCCATACCCCATTAGGAGGTACCCTACGTCTGCCGACTCTGTATTTGTTCCAGTAGGTTCTGTTATTTTGTAGATGATGAATTTTTTCTTCTAATTGTTTTCCCTCTTGATATGATGACCGAATCAACTGTTTATGTGACGCCCTTTTTTTGATTCTTAACTTTTAGTGCCGATAAGTTTTACCTTTAATTGGCATAAAATGTTATGAATACAAGACTGGAAGTATGTTGAAGGACAAAAGCTCTTAGCCTGCTTGTTTGTGACGAAAGCAAAACTTTGAGACAGATGAGTAGTAGAAAGCTGCAACTTTATGGGAATGAATAAAAAAATCTCCGATTTGTAGGAGAAGATGCATACATTTATTTTTGTGAGTCATTATAATATTGTTCGTACTGGTCTGCATTACTTACTTGATTCTTCAATGACTGCGTATTAAGTCCATGGGATTATTTATGGATGTGTAATATTCATGTATCTTGCTTCTTAAACCTGATTTAAGAAATGATGATTAATCCACTTGATCACTGTATGTGGCTATCGTTTAGAACTATACCTGTATTGGGCTGCTTTTATTATAGTCATAATGACGAGTTTCTTGGCAGGTGTACGAGGTGCTCAGGCTCCAGTTGTAACATGTCCCAGTGAGTTGGGTGGGGTGCCAAAGATGTCGTTGCCTGTTTTCGGCCTTGCATCATACAAGTTCAAGTTGTCCTTGTGGAGACCAAACGGGGGATTTGAATGCCAATTGGCGAATCATCTGTTGCAGGCTGCTGATAAGTGGTTGAGACAGCGTCAGGTCAATCATCCAGATTTCCTGTTTTTCTGCCGTCGGTAACGTGAAGTTATAGCTCTTCTCCAACTGTTTATGACGGAAAGTTAAGTTAAACTTGGTGAATGAATATGGGTTGCGAGATTTATAATTCCAAGTGTGCGGCTGAAGATGACCGGTGGGTTATATCTATAGTGTTCCGTACTGTCACCTACACCTACATGGATAAGGAAAGAGCATTTTTGAAAATTAAAAAAAAAAAAGGGAACAAGAAAGAAAGGAAAAATATGACAACTGCCTCTGAAGCAAAAGAGTTACTTTAGGCAATAAGGCTCTACAAGAAAATGAAATGACGCAATATAGATTTCGGATAAGCTGCTTAACTATGGTGCTAAACTAAGTTAACAAAGTGGTCGGGCTTGTAACCGGTGTCAGCGATGTTCATGATCACATGTAATCTTCCATGTTCTGATGGTGTTAGACCAGGCAATTTTTATCTGTCCTGATGGTCACAAAGGATGCAAGTTGGTTTACTTTTTAAAGAGGATTTTGATAGGAAGGTTGTAATGCCAGATGTTAGTTTACTATAGAGCTTGCTTACTACAGATGTATATCTGGGGACTGACTGATAGAGCTTGATGACTTTTTTCTTCCGACTGACTGGTTAGGTAAATGTTGTTTCTATTATTTTTCCTTCTGCATTCATTTGTGCCCTTCCTGTTCAGTTTTATGCATTAGCTCAAACTCCGCATCGGAGTAGAATGAAAACGACTTCTATGCCAACAGTACGAGTTCTCCTCGGAATACGGTCATAATTAATTGGAGGAACTGTCTAAGCCATTAGATCAAGAGCTTGATGATTAAAGTGGGGATTTTCATTGATGTATAAAAACTTCAGACAATTTGATGGTGTGACTTACACGAAAACTGCAGTTGGCAACCGAACTTCAATTTTGAAAGGTGACTGCGTCTGTATTCCCTCATGGATAAGCACGTTTTAATTATTATTGCTATTATCACCGTGCCTATATTATTTAATATTTTTATTATTGCAATCGTACGTTTATTATTCATTAGAGGATAACTGGTAACCTTTCAATTTCGTGTTGTTATGTATCCTTTATTTTATTCCAATCTTATTTCATTTTATCTCAGTCATATATTTATATGAAACTTACGTAAATATACGACTGACATAAAGTGAAGTAAGTTTTGAACAGAGAAAAGGTGATTTGAAGGAAAAGTTGGGGATTAAGTAAGCTGAGTC
>JANTPM010000244.1:12214718-12226614 GCA_025434745.1 Erythroxylum divaricatum | reverse complement strand
AAGTGGAGTAAGCTTTTAACAGAAAAAAAGGTGATTTGAAGGCAAATTGGAGGATTAAGGTGAGTCGTTGGATCGAATGTTCTAAAATTGGAATGTTAAATTTCATCCTGTTTATAACTTAAAAAGACTATTTCTGAACAAAGAAATTGTTATACTGATCAAATTTTTATTGACAAAGCAGGACATGGACCAACTCATTTGTTCTCAACTTCGTTTACTTTTCTCTCCAAGGCCTCCGAGCATATCTTTCCCATCACATGATAAAAGGACATGAGATCTGATAGTTGGCCAACAGACATCTTCCCCATTATGGCCCTTCCAATTCTCTCCCTCTCCTCATTCATCATCAATCTCTCTCTATACCCACCTCCATTTCTCACCGTTGCTCCCATTTGCTTCAGCCTATTCACCTGCTGCAAGCTCAGCGCTGTGTTCGCCTGCAATTATCAATTATACATTCAGCCAGTTCAGTACCGTTTGCAGTCTACTCTTTGAAAATCCTTTAACTCTACTAACAACATGTCCTTTTCAGGACTCCGGAATAAGTGTCAGTTCTTCTTTCAAGAAACAACTAACCTGTAGGAACTCAGCTCCAACTTCTAAGTCAGATTCTTGGCCTGAAATCATTCCACATCCTGAGCTGTACATGTTCCTAGCGATAGAGAAACTTCTAACGATGATCCGTCTCTTTGTCTCCAGCTCCTGGTTAAGTTTTGGGGCTTTCGGTACAGACGACGAACAAATAAGCCTTTTCTTATATGCAATCACTGCCTTCACAAATTCCTGCACAATCATAAGACAAGATATTCTGAATTCTAAGTAACTGTGAAGCATAAGAATTCCGAAAGAGATATAGATCTTTCGGGGTCGATTTTAGCTTTACCTTATATGCAGTTGGACAACCAGGATAGTCAAAATCATCAGTGTCTTGACATCTCATTCTCTCTGGATGAAACTGAAGTCCCATAATGAACTTTCCATCGTCAGGATTGTAAGTATCAGGATCATAAAAACCTTCAACTAAACCATCTGGTGCAAAAGCCATTGGCACAAATCTTGGAGCTAATTTCTTCACACCTTGATGATGATAACTATTCACCATGATTTCCATCTTATTTTCTTCCAAAGAATCCTTAAACCAGCGGTGTAAAGGAGTGTTCTCTTCAACCTTAATCGCATGACGGTGTTTGTCGTAATTCTCATAGTTGATATGCTCTACTCTTTGGTCCTTAAAGATTTTTAATGAGAGCTCTCTCCCTATATCTTGATAGAGTGTGCCTCCGCATGCAACGTTAAGAACCTGCGACCCTCTGCAGATTCCTAAGTATGGTATGTTTCTCTCAAGGCAAAGCTTTGCCAGCCTCAGTTCAATTGTGTCTTTCTCTCTGTCAATGACTGTGTCGCTTGCATGAGCTTTTTTAATCTCTTCAAGCTCTTCAGGTGAAAACCCAGAAAGCTCTGCGTCATAGTGGGACGGATCGATGTCTTCACCTTCACAAAGAAGGACGCCATGGATTGGCTCGAAGCTTTCCAACAACATGTGGAGTCCACTTACCCTGGGGACTATAACTGGTACTGCTCCATAGCTCACTATAAGATCTAAATGATACTCTCCTGTTCATCAAATTAGACAACATCAATCCTTTGAACCAATCTCTAGTCTTCAATCTTCTTTCGCATTATTTAGTGCAGATACTTATAGCATAATGACACGATCTGTTAGACATGATAGAGCGGGAAGAGCACATTAAGTCATTCATGGTTAACATTTGTATGCGATTGATGGAAAGGTTGAAAGTAAACATACATAGATAAAGATAATAATTAACGGATCATTGATTTAACAAATCTATGCCCTTCTTCAAATGACCAAAGGATATGTGATCAAAAGAATAGAAAGGTAGACAAGTTACAAAAACATACCCACAAAATCTACAAACTTGTTCTTGCGAACCGTTCGCCGGGAGACAATGAGAACCCTTGGAAGAATGATTGAGAGATCTGAATCAGCCATGTCGATTGCAAAATGGTTTTCTAGCCCGGACTCAGAATTCTCAGTTAATGCTAATGGAGGGGAGTTATGAGACAGATGTTCTTCCCAAGGATACGAGCGTGGAGTGATTCTTGAAAAAGGAGAAGGAGAAGGGACAATGCAGGCGTTGTGCATGGACAAATGTTAGTTTTGGCAATTTATTTATTTGAAGTTAGCGAAGTCAAAGTTTGATAGGGTGCTGACGTGGAGCGTCTCGCGTGAAGATAAAGGCCAACGTTAGTTGGGAGAATTAGTTGTACATGATAGCCATCGATTTCGTAGTGAACAACAATAAAAAATAACGAGACGTTTAATTTAACTAAAGGTGCGAATTTTCCATCATAACATCATCTCTTTCATTTCATTTATGTTTTAAGAATGAAAGGTGTAAAGATTGAAATGCATTAGTTGTTGATAAAAAGAGAATAAACAACATATATTTTTGGTCGGGTCGGTCGTATTGGGTCCAGATTCAGTCAAAACAACCTGTGGGTCGATCGGTCTATTCTTCAAAGATCAGTTTTATGCTTAGGTCAAGTCCAAGTCCAACCCACGCCTTCCTTGGTCCATCCGTAGAAGGAAATCTCTCATGCAAACACGTAAAGACTTAAGCCTAACTGCAAAACCATATATAAGGTGTAATTCTCCCATAATTGAGGTACGTTATCACAAACCTAGCTATCTTGTTTTCTACAGCGACCCCACCTTCACTAAAAACCTGCAATTGAGTTGCTAAGGTACGTATATATATAATTGGCTTATCTTCATACGAAATCAATATATACAAATTAACACTTGTTAAAATTTACTAGATAAATAAACATTTGTTTATTGAGTACAACCTATAATTAATAATAATTAATAGATTCTACATGGTCCTAATGTTATTATTTTCTTACTGTATGATAGTTACAACTAATATCAAATTAATTATATATGATGATTGTAAGTATTAATTATATATTTCAGAAATTATTATATCGTACGAATTATTATAATAAATAGAGTTTGTAATGGTTATAATTGAAATAATAATCTAAACATACTTAAATAATAAGACAAGCTTAACAAGGATTACATAATAAAGAATATATCAATTATCATTTACTTTGGATTTTATATTATAATCTAAATAATACACATACAAACTCTATCATATATGGCAAAATTACACAGTACGTACGTTTCTCTGCTAATAGATGAAGGGATTAGCGGCTCTAGTCAATAAAATTTAAAATTCTAGCTCAATCAAGTGGTCAGAAGCAGATTGAATATGGAAAGTCAAACATAACTTCAGAGTGAGTTGCCAAATTATGACTTTTGTATGTGATGTTACAAATTTTGAACCGAAGCTTTGTACATGTGTTTCATAATATGTGTTGCTTAGTATTTCTTTTTTTTTTAAGCTCGGGCGGTATCTTAAAAGGGTCTCAACTAATGAGAAGACGTTTTTAAGCCAATCACTTTTAGACTAATCCCTGTTAACACTGGGTTAGTTCGTAAGGGATAAAATACTGGTCAAACAGATTTTTCCATTCCTAGGACTCGAACTCGAGACCTCTGATTAAGGGAAGAGAGTATTGAACCATTCACACCAACTTATTTAATTTCTTGCTTAGTATTTCAAGCGTCAGGAACACAGATAGGTTTTGGCATGTGTCCACAGTATGCCTCATGTATATCTTCTGGTCAATGATCAATGGATGAACTCAATCAAACTCATCCATCAAAATTTTGTTAAAGTATTTGATGAAGGCGTTGGATTATTTTTATGCATACAAGATAAGGTTTGATAATGCACTAAAATCATAAAAACAAAACTTGTCGTGAGAAGATTATACGAAGCATATACTTGCGATCTAGCATATTTTGTATATACATACATATTAAGTCTGCACATTCCCTTACTAGATAACGCCTAGCCAGCTCATTACCATGTAGATACTGAAACTCACACAAGTTCATGCTACTCCACCCAACAAATCTGACTGCTCCAAAGTGTTTGATCATGATTATTTTTAATTAATATTATTTATTTATTTAAGAATTATTTCTCACACGTATGTTAATGTGCAATAACAGATAATTAATATGAACTTTGGGGCATCCGCTCCGAGCTCTAGTTAGCCTGGGAGCAGGGTTATCAACGAGTGATTGTCGAAGTCAATTCATTAGAGGTGATCAATATCCTCTCCTCTTCATTTATTCCTCACACTGACTATACTTTTTTGATGACAGGCATTCATCATTATCTACACTGAGCGTGGGAGCTACAGCTTCAGCATGTGTATCGAGAAGAGAACCAGTGTGTCAATAGTCTGACTTTCTTAACAGCTATCTCTCCAACGGCCTTTCGGATTCTTCAGGAGCCTCCGCCTCTGCTCCAGCTTCCTTTGACTTGGGACCAGCAAGGATTTTTGTATCGCAGATCTTTGCGTCAGTTAGGCTAGCTTTCGTGTTTTTTCCTTGTGACAAAAAAAAATGAAAAATACTAATAAGATTTTATAGTTTCGTTTTCTGCTATCTTTTTATTGGATAGGTTATGAAAACTTTTAATCTAAGAATTTCCTCAACACGAGAACATAAGTAATATACTTTTTATTTTACTATTGAATAGAAACCCTAAATTGAAAAGAAAACTTAGGAAACGGCTTTAGCATTATGTAATTTACTCTTCCTAAAATAATATAGGAAGTATAGTCGAAAGCTAACTCAAAGGATTATCATTTTAATATGAAATGTAATATGAAACTTTTCTCAACATTACATCGCATTCTATTTTATTATAAACTCTCGTTTTAAACGATGAAATAATATTATATTTCATTTCATTTTATTAATAAACTACCAATTAAACATAGTTTTAATGTGATATAATGTAAAATCCTCATCTTCCATTCTATTATATTATAAACCTTTCTTTCAATCGATAGAATAATATTACATTTTCAAAGTAACCCACAATGACTCACCAAATTTTTTAAAATAAAAATATAGATTAATTTAATTTTTAATTAGAAACGAACTTAAGTTATTTAGGCTCAAATCTACATTAATTTACTTTAAAAAATTTAAATCTATAGTTGGACCGGCCATTAAAAATAACTCGATTTAACCCATGGGCCGACGATTGGAGCTCCAACAAGGCCTCACCAGAATCTAACTGCGGTGTAGCTGAGCGTTTAGTGGACTAGTTTGTCAATGGTAGTCAGTTGATAGGTCCCAACTCCCAAACTACTCCAGTCCAGTGACTGCCACCGTTCGTTCACTATTCAAGCTCAATCATTCACTTATTGCTTAGATGCTTTTTGATAAGTAAGGAAAAAAACGAAAAGCAAAAGTAGGCTCACCAAAAGCAGAGACCTTACCGGCTTAATTGCTCAGACTAATTAGGGAACATAGTAACTGTTGAAAAGACAGTCTCCTGTCCGCACTCTTCGCTCAAAATCTCCGTCATCAGACAATGGCTGTCTCCGTCTCCATTTTAGCCATCATCATTTCTCTTCATCTCATCGCCTTCGTTCTCGCCATCGGCGCCGAGCGCCGCCGCAGCTCTGTAATTCCCTCTCTCTCTCTCTCTCTCTCTCTCTTTCTGGGTATTTTTATTGTGTTTATATATTTCTTCTTTTTATTTAACAATATGTTGGGGTTTACTTTGTTTAGGCTAAGGTGCTGCCTGATAAGTACGACGAGAGAACTTACTGCGTTTACGGGACTGATGCATCGACGTTTTACGGACTATCGGCTTTTGGGTTGTTGCTGATTAGTCAAGTGGTGGTGAGCTGCGTCACCAAATGTCTGTGCTTTGGTAAAGGGCTCTTGAGTGGGAGCTCTTCTACTGCTTGTGCCATCTTCTTGTTTGTTGTTTCCTGGTAAATGTCTCATCTTTCTCAGCCAAGTGTTTCATTTGTTGTTGATCATATTTTCGTCTGCTTGTCTATATTATCAATTAGATAGTGCGGCTAATTAGCTAGAAGTTGCTCAATTAACTGCTTACTGCGACTGTCTCAACGGTGTAGATTGGCACACCCTCTGGCTGATCTGGCATGTTTCTTAAGAATATTTTCATGTTATATACTTGTGTATGGTTCATGATCTACATTACCACTGGAGGTTCAAAACTTTTACATTTCTAACTGATTATCTTGAATGCAAAAAAGACTGATTTGGCTACTGAGCCTTTGTGGTCCTTTCTGGACTGTGATTATTCCTTCTATTATACCTGTTCTGAACGAGCTTTATTGATTCCAATTAACAACAATATAGCTCTTGGAAATACTAGCCCAACTGACCTATCTACACGTAACTTTGCAGTTGTTCAACAACAATTTTTGCAGGATGGATGGGTTATTATCTTCTAGAATTATTAGCTCGACATTAGTATGTCTGACCATAAGTTTGAATAATGACACATTCAGGATAAGTTTCTTGGGGGCTGAGGCATGCTTAATAGCTGGGTCTGCAAGAAATGCGTATCACACTAAGTACCGAGGATCCTTTGGTGTTGGTCATTTATCATGTGCCACCCTCCGGAAAGGTGTGTTTGCTGCAGCAGCTGCTCTAACATTGTTGTCATTGTTGATGTCCATCCTCTACTATTGGGCTCACTCGAAAGCCGATACTGGTGGATGGGAGAAGCACCGCAATGAAGGTGTTGGCTTGACTGCTTCAAGTTATCCTCAGGGTCACCAACAGCAGCCACATGCCAGTGATTTCCAGAAAGTTTAATTATGGTTTGATGGTGGGTTAATATCCAACCATAATCAAGTGAAAGATGGTATGTGGAAACTAAATAGTTTCTGCGAGATAATTTAGAGCTCTCCCTCCACGGTTGTTCTTTGATCTCATATTGGCTGATTTCACCCTTTAGGTCCATCGTTCTGTTAAATATACAAAGAACTGTTTGTTTCTACCTATCACCTACTATAGCCATCGAGTAGCTTCATGTCAATTGGCTGTGTTAATGGTTGTTCTGGATTTTTGTCTGTACTAGAAGAGTAGCAAAAGCTGTTCCTTTTACTTTGTAAAATCAGATATGGTATTCTGTTCCCTCTGGAGGTTTGGATTGTATGGAACTTCACCCTTTTTATTTGCATGCAATTCTTCTCTTCCCCTTGACACGTGATGTGGGGATCGGTTGGCAAAATTGGGAAACAAATCTTCACAATTAGCTTTGTTGTGATTTCAACTGAAGGCGAAAAAAGGGAGTTTTGAACTGCAGACACTGGAAGCTCAACCAATTTCTTTCTGATCTTTTAGAGGAAAGGTGCATACTAATACTTAAAAAAAAAAAAAAAAAGGACCGAAGATTTATTTTTTCATTTTTTAAAGGATAAAACAGCAAATACTTGGACCTTTTTAGGGGTCATTGCTAAACACCGACCTGGGCTTCTCACGATTTCGTTCGTTCAAAATTTAGATTGTCTTTTAAGAAAATATTAAAATCACGAGATCAAATTGACTTCCAAAGGTTGGAGAATGTGGTCAAGTTGAAATTTTTATCCATCGTTTCATTAGTATTCTTAAGTTAGATTTTAATTCACAAATCTAAAATTTCTTAATTAAACAGTATTATGGGCCCAAACGATTTAAGAAGGTGGATCCAAATAAGAACAAATGTTTAATATCCGTTATTAGTTTGATCTGAGCCTGCTATGTGGCTCGATGATTGAGAGCAGAGTTTGACTTTAATTAAATTTCAGATTTAATTTCATGCTAACACCTCTTGTAAGAACAAGAGGCAGCCAAAATTTTACCTGTAAATAAAAAACTAATTGAGGATGAGGTGCGCCCGCTTGACCCGCATATGAAATAGTGCGTCAATTGAGCTCTTAAAGAGGTGTGCCTACTTGACCCACCTACGGATTTTCTCGAATCAAAAAAACAAAAAAAAAAAAAGTTTGATCTGATCGTGAAACATAAGAGTAGCTTCTCTTTCTCAAACCAGAACTCGAATTGAGAGAGGAGTCTTCCAAATGCTACAAATATTTTACTTCCTTTTTTGTTCTCGTACACGCACAAGGCTGCATTTCAACGGGTCACTCGTGTTTAACGGATAAAACTAAAAGGAAACGGTAATTTCTTTTTCCCAATCACCTAAAAACGAGTTCACTGCTACAACACACAGATGAGAACAAGCTGCAGACACCAACGACAGGGAGGATCAACAACTCTTAAAAGTGGGCATTTTTTATTCCCACCTCACTACGTCTATACTATATAACACACAGTCTCATTCCCTCAACATAACAAACTACATTACCCAACGAGACATTGTAGCCACACTAGAACTGCGACAGCTTAAGAACGGCCTAGCAATTGGGGAATGGGGACCCGCATGTGTTTGCTACCTTCCTTGCGTTGGGAGAGTTGACCAACCTTTGGAGATTTGGGTTCTTCAGATAATTGCACAAGCAAGGCCTCTGCTGCTTTAACTTGGTGCAACAAGCAGGTGTTGGTGGGTTGGAAGATGTCATTGCATTTGCACATGGGCTTAGCTCCATTGGATTGCAGGTCACTGCAACAGATTCTTGGGTCTTACCTAATAACAGAACCATCACAACACAAAATGCAACGTATGGAATCTTCATTTCCATGCCAAACTATAACGGAGGAAGAGAGAGAGTGAGAGTGAGACTGAGAGAGGGATAAAAAGAGAGTGATGTGTTTAGATGAGTGCATTAGTTGTACATCTCCTCGTCTTTTATAGGCAAATAAAATGACAGGAAAAAGCCAATAGATTGAGATCGTGTAATTTCAGCACTTTTAAGGCTATTTTCAGTCTATAGAAGTTGTTTTATCATCAAATAAGGTCAAATTTTCTCCACAGATTGTTCCTGGATCATGGATTCTAACAATTTAGTAATCGAGATTCAATTCATCAAATCCAAGGAATTAAGAAAAAAAAAACGATTTATCTGTAAGATAGTAAATGGTAATGCTATGATAACATGTTCTTGGAGAGAACTAAGTTAAGGTACATATGTCGATATGCTTTTTTTCCATAAAGAGAATGTAAAGTTTTGTTATTTTCATGATTTAATTTAAAGTGTTGATCACTAAACTCCTCTCTTAATCTCGGTAACAGCTCAACTATTAGGTTTATTTATGAGTTCAGATATCTTGTTTAATATTAAAATATCTTATTGTGTTAAATCTCAGCTATTTATTTATGTAAATTCATGATAAAACTTGCATAAATCTTATGTAAATTTTATAAAATAAATAATTAAAATTTTATGATATATAATAAAAGATTTTGTCATTAAATTATACAAATCTCAAGCAAGCAGAGCCGCTCCCGCTACTTTAGATGATTAATTGTTTGAATTGACAAGGGCTGTGTGTTTGCAGTCCACTAAAAATGGCTTTCGGTGGTGTGATGTGATATGATGGCGACTCGGCATGCGGTTTCTGCACTGCATTCGCCCGTATCAAGGGATTTGAAAAGTACTTCCTCAATATACGGGATGAGATGCATGGGTCCAACTAGCATGCTTTGAATGATTAGTTATCTTCTTTAAATAACTAATCATTACTTAAGATCCAATATGAAATTATTAAATATAAAAATCAAGATAAAATCATTGTACGGAATTTGCTAATTTTGTAGTGCCGTGCATCATTAATTAATGGAGTTGTTTTCAAATATGATAATGTGGTGAAACAGTTCTGTACAATAAAGCTTCTCATAAAGGATATGAATTGGCAATAACATGGGTATACGATCGCATTGGAATCTTATTTTTATTTGATATTTATTAACCATTACTTTTAAAATTAAATTTAAAAAATTAAAATTTAATCCAATATAAAAATGATACAGTAGCATGAATATACTTTAATTAAATATACTAAAATTTAATGAAAAAATAAATCGTGAGATTGATTTTTATAGGACTTACGATAAGAAGGTCCAACAAGGTTATTATAATTAGTTATTACATCTCCAACACTTAATTAAAAGTTTCATGAATATTTTAAATAGTTGATTTGAAGCACCTTTTGTAAAAAATTATTAACAGTTTCAGCAGTTTGCACAAACGTGGTAACTCATTACAAAATAGACATATTATCTCCATTTATACAAATTGATGGTTAATCTTAAACTAATTATCAAAGTTTGTGTTATTAATAACATGTATTAGAGCAATTTCGTAATTTTATGAATTCATTCGAGGTTTTCTAATTGCTCTATAAGAAAAATGGGAATTTAATATTAGTTCAGTATGATTATGTTGGAGCTGGACGCCGTTGCGTGAATCTATAATCTCGATTAGCTTGGACTAAGAAATACCTGCAAAAACAATAAAGACACGTCGATGGTTGATTACTAGCTTGCCCCTCCGATGTTTAAGTTAGCTCTTTGTCGTAGATTTTGTGTCTATGAACAAAGAATATCATGGTTATTAGAGTCGTACATGCATCATGAGAAGATAATGATCTTATATAGTAAATACCTGTCGTGTTTAACTTAACATCTTAGGGATGGGTCGATCGGCCCACACGATATCTTAGAGTTAACTTGGACCTAGCACAATCGACCCGACCAAATATATATTAGCTTAAATACATATTACATTTGTTGCGTCAAATGGTTTCTATTTGAGAATTAAAGGAAGAAAAGACGAAGCTATATACTTTTAGCGATTTTTCGATGAAAAATCACCCGAATATGGCAAAATCCTTTGAAAATCACCTATTTTTACAAATATTGGAATAAGAAGCTAGACATGAGTCTCTCGTCCAATGGATAAAAATTGTTTTATTGTCTCGTATATTTATCTATTATTATCTATTATATCATATATTACTTTTTTAGAGATTTTATTGTAAACTCTCAAATAAAGGTTATTGATATTATTTTTTAACACTATTATATGAGAATAAGCAAGTGCGTGAAGATTTTTTATTATACAATGGTAAGTTTGTCACAAGTTTATGCACGTTCAAAAATAGAAAAAAAAGTACAAAAAAATAAACCTTAGCAATATAATTTATCGACGGAATTTGTACATATTTTTATCGGTAAGCTTATTTAGCAACAGAATTCATTCACAAAAAAGATGTCAAAGATATGGCCGTTAGTAAATTTAACGACGGAAATTTTTCCGTTGGTAAATTTACCGATGGAATTACCGACGATAAAAATTTTCGTCGGTAAAATTACCGACGGTTATTTTGTTCAGTCAGTAAATTCTTCTGTCAAAAAATTACCAACGGATTTTGTAATTCCGTCGGTAATTAGCGACATAAATTTTTCCATCGGTAAAATCCAATATATTTACTAACGGAATTTTTTTTTCGTCGGTAAATTTGTTGAAAACTATTTTTTAAAATTTACCTGCAAAGTGTTTAGTTACCCTGGAAGCTACCATGGAGAGAACTTCATTATTTCAAGTAAAAGAATTAAAATATTAAAATTCATACTAAAAAAGAACTGAAAATAAAGAGCTGAAATCATTTTTTCAAATAACAAATATTTCATCAAACACTTTACATGCATTAGAAATTTGTCTTAACATCACAACTAAGATCACGTCTTGTCCCTTCAATCACTAACATTTATACCTTAAAGTTGTTTTTCAATAATAAAATACACAAATAAACGAAAGTAATAAATACTCAAATTAACTTTCATCTAATATATGAAAAATACATGACAGTAGTTGCAAAAATACCTCTACCGAAGGACACGATGACAATAGCTGGAGAAGACAACGTCATCGAGCAGAAAGAAATCTACAATAGCGAAATGGGCTCTAAGAAAACTGAAGAGAAGATGTAGGAAGAAGGAAGAAGAAGAAAGGAAAAAGAAGATAGAAGTGGGAGGGAGATGTCGAGTGAGTTTATATTTAAAAAGAA
>JANTPM010000244.1:12154782-12181806 GCA_025434745.1 Erythroxylum divaricatum | reverse complement strand
AGCATTAAATGACAAATCTATATCATACCACCATCTAGCTACTGCCATATCCACATTGTGAGCCGCATCTCCTGTCTGCATTGCGTTACGAATTGAAGGTTGGGCCCCAGGAGTTGTTCGTGGTGCAAAGAAACCAGACACTTGCCTTCTTCTCTTCCTCACATCAAATTCTTCAGAATCCTGAGGCTGAGATGGAACACTACCATTACCACTACCACTACCACTTCCACCTTCAACATTTCCATAATCACCACAGAAACTAGAAAACGAACTTCCACTATCAATTTCAAAATTCAATCTTTCCCTTTTGTCTTTCTCAAATTGATGTTCATCAAGCAATGTTTTCATCTGTCACTTCACATTATGACTTACTTTTTTACACGCTTACACATTTCTTTTAACCCCAGCTAAATGCCTTTTCAATCAGGTAATTCCTTCACCTTTCAAATGCTTGTTACAAAACAAGCAAATTGTATGATTCTTTTGAACTAGGTTGATCGGGAGTATTTGAACTTCTTTCCATTTATCTGTAGTTCTGTAGACAAAAATAAATAACACATAATTTCAGTACACAATGACAATATACATATCCATCTTATATAATATAACTCATTCTGTAATAATTACAAAACATACTCCAATAATTTGCAATTTCAACAATTACAAAACAATGATAATTCTATTTCACTTCCTTCCATTTCCAACAATTTTCAATCCTAATAATTACAAAACATTCATAATTCTATTTCCATTCTATTTCATTCGCAACAATTTCCAATCCTAACAATTACAAAACAATCATAATTCCATTTCCATTCATTGCAATTACAATAATTTTCAATCCTAACAATTACAAATCAATGATAATTTCATTTCCATTCATTCAATTTACAACAATTTCCAATCCTAACAATTACAAAACAATGATAATTCCATTTCACTTCCTTCCATTTCTAACAATTTCCAATCCTAACAATTACAAAACAATCATAATTCCATTTCCATTCATTCTATTCACAACAATTTCCAATCCTAACAATTACAAAACATTCATAATTCCATTTCCATTTCATTTCATTCACAACAATTTCCAATCCTAACAATTACAATCCTAACAATTACAAAACAATCATAATTCCATTTCCATTCATTCCATTTACAACAATTTCCAATCCTAACAATTACAAAACATTCATAATTTCATTTCCATTCATTCAATTTACAACAATTTTCAATCCTAACAATTACAAAACAATGATAATTCCATTTCCATTCATTCAATTTTCAATCCTAATATTTACAAAACAATGATAATTTCATTTCACTTCCTTCCATTTCTTACAATTTCCAATCCTAACAATTACAAAACAATCATAATTCCATTTCTATTCCATTTCATTCACAACAATTTACAATCCTAACAATTACAAAACAATCATAATTTCACTTCCATTCATTCCATTTACAACAATTTTCAATCCCAACAATTACAAAACAATCATAATTCCATTTTCATTCATTTCATTTACAACAATTTCCAATCCTAACAATTACAAAACATTCATAATTTCATTCCATTTGCAATCCATTTCTAACAATTTCCAATCCTAACAATTACAAAATAATCATAATTTCATTTCCATTTACAATAATTTCCAATTCTAAGTGTCAAACAATCACATAACTTTCATAATTTTATTTTCATTTCCTTCCATTTATAACAATTCTCAATTCTAACAATAACAAAACAATCATAATTTTATTTACATTTCCTTCCGTTTTTATCAATTTCTAAGTCCAACAATCACAAAACATACTTACATACATCAACAATTTCCAATTACAACAATCTCAAAACATACATCAACAATTTCTATTTTTGTCAATTTCCAATAATTTCCAATTTCCAACATTCATAAAACATACATCTACAATTTCTATTTCCAAATTCCAAAAAATTCCAATTACAAAAAATATTTTATTTTAATGTGTTCATATTTCAATGATTTAGTTTATGAATTTGTAATGTACACTCGTAATTATTATACAAAATTGTAATTCACAACCTAAATAATTTTGGGATTAGGAAATAATCAAACAACACATCTTAAAGATAAGGTAAATAACAAATTTAGCTCAATGTTTATGATTTAAAAAGCAACTGTAAAAGCATCAAAATTCAAAATGGGTGAATTTGGTTGGTTCATCATTCATGGTTGTCTTATTTTAATTTTAATTCAAACTTAAAAATTTTACATATCTAAAAATAATAATTAGAAAATTGATTAGTTGTCTTTTTTATAATCATATGCTTTCATTTACTAGCTTAGAAAATTGATTAGTTGTCTTTTCTTACACCTTAGCTTAGATTAGATGTCATTAATTATGATGAGTCATGACTCATTTCCAACCAAATACCAAACCCTTAACTAACACAATTGACATTTATTTCAAAATTTAGATACACAAATACAACCAATTGGTCCAATTCAATTCAATATTTAGAATTTCATTTCATAAACAAACACAACTCAATTCATTCATACACAACAATAACCAACAACATCGGATCATTGGATTCTCCGATTCATTTCATACACAAGTCATAACCCAATTCATTTCATTTCATGTTCCCCTCCATCATTGGGTCATCCAACAACAACACAAAAATCCATCAACACTCCAACAATCCAACCAACTCTTAAACCAAATGGCAAATGCATCATCGAATCATCAACCAAAACCATAAACTAAAACACAATAAAAATTTAAATTAAAAAATTTTTGAAATACAAAACTCAAAAAACCAACTCGGGTCTGGTTGATCATCGGGTTTTATCACGGGTCAGTGTGTGGACCCGTCTCCAGTGGCTTCAAACGCATCTCCGGTGGTGCGGTGTGGTGGCTTCACGCAGAGGAGGTGGTGGCCGATGGCATCTTCAAGTCCCCGTGGAGGAGGAGATGTCGCGATGATCAAAGGAGAAGAGGAGAAGACGCAACGGTGAGAAGAGGACAGAGGCAGCGAGCCGGCGACGATGAGAAGAGGAGAGAGGCGGTGACGGTGAGGTGAGACCGAGAAGTGAGAAGATGAGAGGAGAAGAAGCTTAAGAGAGAAGAGTGGATTCCAGAAGAAGAAGAAGCAATCGGGTTTAGGCAAAAATTAGGGTTAGTTTTCTTAAAATTGCAAATAAGTCCCCGTATTTTTAGATTTTTCACAATACTGGTCGGTACCTTCTGATACTGGCGATACCGTACTGATCAGAAACTACCAGTACTGGCTGGTATTTTAGGTCAGTACCTTGGTGGTCGATTCCGTTCCGATTTTTGGCCTATATGGTATGTTCTGGCCGGAATCACCCATAACGTAATGAAATTCACAAGCATGCATCTAGTACAAGTATACTTTTAGTTTTAATTTTTTTAAAATCAATCATTGATGGAAGGATGGACCTTTTTATTCCTTAATAAATTGATTATAGTTCTCAACAAGTTTTGACAACTTGCTCTATAACCCAAACAAGTTCTTTTGATTAATTTCCTTATTAGTAAATAACTCTAGGCCACCTCTTAGGATTTAATCTATTGATATCATTACAAACTAGAGACACTACCAATTCTAGCCGATGAATACACAAGCTAAATGTATTTAGAATTATATATATATATATATATATATATATACACATAGATATAACATGACTCAAATATCCTATTTAAATCATGTTATATCACCACCAAGTATTGGAACAATCAAATGACTCTAAATTTAATTATTTCAAGTAACAATATATTGTTTTGATAATTACAACATGTCTTTTGTATCAATCAAACAAAATTATATATATATACACATCTAACAAACTTTGAAGAATCTAACTTCAATTAATCTTTGAATAGAAAAGGAGAGTTTAGTATATATAGCTCTTAATGACAATGTGAAAAAAAATAAAGAATGCAGAAAATGAAATAGACCAGGAGGAGAGAAGATGGGATGTCTACTCATACACCTCTATCAATATAATCTCAAAATCCTATCTAATCTTCTTAAAATTAAAGGACAAAAGATAAGATCAAAATTAAATATAAAGAATCCTCGTTAGGATTATCCAGTCAAAACAGGTACTACGTAATCAAAATTCCTAGATAAAGAAAAATAGGGGTAGAAATAGCTACATCAGATAACTTTAAGAGAGTCTTGTCTATTTAATCACATTTATTTGTTGGAGATGTCATATCTGCTAAGACATGTGCACTTTTTATGTTCAAATCATTTCTAGAACTTTTTTTATAGGCTTTCATTCTTTCTCAAACTTAGCATCTTTGTTCCTTCTTTGCTAGATCTCCATTTACAAGCTTATGTTGATTGAAATCTCCAATCTAATCTATAAAACACAAAATAAATGATTATAATCCATAATTTCAAGCATTTATCATTCAACGCATAGGAAATTAACATGAAATATGTGTACTTTATATATGCCATTAAATTCCCCCACACTTAGACAATGCTTATCCCCAAGAATACAATAGTTCAAATTCATTAGCCTCTCTTCATATCCTTCTCTTTTGCTCGTCCCTTTATAACTTAAATCACTACATCTCATTAATCCAAACCAAAACACAACATGAAACAAGAAATCAATAATATAAGTTCTCACAGACTACATAAATAAGTAATCATCTACCAATCTTTTCAAAAGTATATATAGTAGGAATTGATATCCTCTCATTGGTTTCTATTTATGCAATCAAAATATTTAGGGAACTAATGATCTTTCATGTCAATAAAGATAAACTCTTGCCATAGGCTTTCTTATATATCACATCTATACTATTGTATCTAAGGGTCTTCAAGAAGGTTGTAACAATGTTATGAATACCGTCCCAGTACTAGTACAAAATTTAATTCTGGTATAATATTGTACCAATATTGGTCAATATTGGGTATCGTTTCAGGTAATTTTATAAATTTATAAACTGGTCTGTGAATTTTTTAAAATTACAAAATAGTCCTTCAATATATTGTATTTTATAATTTATAATCATTCATCAAGTATGCTTTCTAAAATCATATATTATAATTAATTTAAAATAACTCTTAAATGTAAATCCCAATTCATAAATTAAAATAATTCATACAAGATTAAATACTAAGCTCTTTCCTAGATATATCAAAGGGCTAATTACAAAAAAATATGTCAAACTTTTCTCAATTTTGCAATTATAGTCCAAACTTCAAAAAGTAGTAATAAAATGCTCAAAATTTCAATTTTCTTCAATTCTAGCCCCAACTTAAAAAAGTGACAATAAAATGCTCAAACTTTCAATTTTTTTTTCAATTTTATCCCAACATTAATGTTTACTTTAAGTTTGATGATGTGACTTGCCATAGGTTTTAGAAACCCTAACTATTAATACATGTTAGCCAAAATTAACACAATAAATGAAGATTAAGGAAACGATGTTGTTATTAAAAATAGAATCTCTAAATCAATTTATGCATCCTCAACCTGATAGTGGTAGATTGCCTAATATTTTAGTAGGTAGTTTAGTATGTATTTAGTTATTAAATTGAACAATTAGTGTACATTTAGGTTAGGATTATGTTAGTTATTTAGATATTTGTGTTTTGTATGTTTTGTAGGTTAGAGTACGCGATTGACCTTCAATTTTATGTGTTTGAGGTGCCTTGATGTGTTTGCTAGTATTTCAGATCAAATATCGAAGAATGGAGGAAATTCGGAAAAGGCCCTGAGCCAAACCTAGGGCGACCATCATGGCTAATGAGCTATGATTGTGACAAAAAGGAAAATCAAATGCCACAATCATGGCCTATACTTGCGTGACGACAGATACCGATAACCTTCCAAATTTATGTTTTCGAGATATTTTCAAGCTTTTTGGACCCCAAAAAACCCTAGGGTTCCCCAAAATAGAAAATACTATAAAAAGGAAAAAGAAAAGATAGCAAAAGGGAGTCTCATTTTGGGAAAGTTTCAAGGAAAAGAAGAAAAAGAGCGAGAAGAGGAAAAAGAAGAGAGAGTAAGCAAGTCTTCTGATGCTACTGCCTTCTCGGGTTATCCGATCCAAATTTCTTTCTCCCTTCAATCTTTATTTTCATTCATTTAATGTATGCGATGATGATGGATTGTATGACGATGGATCTTGGATTATTGATGATATTCTAACTTTTCCTTTGTGATTTTACCATGATTCAATGTTAATATAGTCATTTTTGTATTATTTTGATTGAGCGTTGTGATTAATTGCGTAACTTGCATATTTCGATAATAAACTGAGAGGGTGGATTGAATAAAAATGATTGCCATTTTTTAAATTTCTGTCTAGAATTGAAATAAAAGAAAGTTCAAGCATTTTATTGTAACTTTTTAAAGTGCGGATTATAATTGGAAAATTGAGCAAAGTTTGTGATTTTTTTGTAGTTAACCCTATATTAAATAATAGTCACTGACATTTCTAGACCAATAAACATAATAAAGAATAATACACTATATATATATACACTGGACATTATCTTATCCTTAATGTGTGGAAACCTTATTCTGAAATTGAATTTGATTAAGTAAACAAAAGGTATGCACAAAAACATGATGTGTCATGCTGTGATTGTTCAATTCTCAAAACACCACCGTTTCTCTTTTCTAAAAAACTAAAACTCACATCCATGGCTCCACCAGACTACTATATTGTTTCAGTTTTTACATTCTTATTCTTCTTCTTCTTTCTTGGTTTCTGCTTTTGTTTTGCCTTTTTAGTGTGACAGATTGTTTGTTTTATTTGTTGTTTTAGAAATAAACTCTCTTCTTATCTTCTTTTGGTTTTCATTTTTTTAAAAAGGCTTTGACCATATGAAGGTGCTGTACCTTTTCTTTTTTGTCTTTTGAAATCTGGGTTTTGTGTGCTTCATTACTTTTTTTACATGTTCTTGCTAAATTTGCAATCTTTTGTTTTGGTATTGCACAAAATGGCGACTAGTGTGGGTGGCGATGAGGAGCAAGAGTAGAGAGAGTATAGATGAATCTGGGTAGGAAAAGAGAGGAGAGGGACTGAGTTATTTCTTTTTTTGCAAAAAAGTCCTTCAAATTGCTAAAGTTTATGGTACCGGCCGAACATGAGAAATCGCCAGTACTGATTGGTACTGACATTCAATACTAATAAGGTAAGTTTTGTACTATTTTCTGGCTGGACTACTACGTTGCTGGACTACTACGTTTCTAAACTCAAATTTTGGGATTGCATATATATAATTTGACTTGCTCACCATCAAACTTAGGGAGTTCAATTATATTGAATCTTGTAGAGGTTAGGTAACCTTCCATCTCTTGTGAAGCCTTAGCTCATGTTCTTGTCTCCTCTAGGGTTATGGAATGACTCAATCATTATTCTGGGTTAGACTTTTGTATTAGTTGTAAAAATATGATTTTAACCTAAAAAATACTCCTTTTATTGTTCATCCATTCTACTTTGGCTATCTAACATATTTTTTCCACTTTTAGCTTACGCCTCTATTAATTTTCGAACGCCTTCTTCAAGCTTGCATAACTTCGCTCCACGAGTGTTTTCTTCTATAATTTGCTATGTTTAAGGGCCGATGCTCTAATACCAATTATTATAAATTTTAATTGAAGGAGGGACAATGATCGACTCAACCATAATTTAGTAGGAAGAAAAGATCATGAAAGAATCATAAGAGAATAAGAGATACAAGTAGAGAAAGAGAAAATGATTATATTATATTAAGATTGCAAATAACATCTACTTTAAAGAAGGAGACAATCCAAGTTCAGAGCTCCAGAAGATGAGGCAATAGAGTCGAAGAATAGGTCACCATTACCTTCCTTCAAATAAACATTGCTGGGAACCAAGACTGAAGAGCCAAGTCTTGACTTTGACCAAGAGCTAGATGTAGTTCTACAGCTAGAAGATGTAGAGATTACGAATGGAACCGATATTCCAACTATTCAATTCTCTGAGAGGATTCAAAACACTTTAGCTACTTCTCTCAAGCAAACGGTTGTTGTTAGATTATTGGGAGGAATGATGGGAGTGCGAGCACTGCAAACTCTCATTGAAACATTGTGGAAGCCGATGGACAAGGATAAGGTGGTGGATCTGCAAAATCATTATTTTCTAGTTATATTCCAACTATCAAGCGATTACGTCAATGTTCTCGTGGGAAGACCTTGGATAATGTGCAACACATACTTGATAGTCCAACCTTGGAGTCCAGCATTCTCTACCTCTAATGTTACATTAACCATGGTAGTAGCCTAGGAGAGATTCCCTAGTATGCCCCTCCAATACTATCACAAGAGCACGCTACATGCCACTGGCAAATTAGTGGGCATAGGATTAACTATAATACTATCGTTGAAGATAGAGAGAAGTTCACACGAGTAGCAATAGAACTCAATCTTACTAAAGGGTAGAGTACGAAGGCCTACCACACATTTGTTACACCTGTGGCAAATTTGGACATGTGACTATCGAGTGTCAAGAGGCGTTATCAAGGATGACCGTGGAAGAGAAGATTCAGATGAAGTCTCCGACCTTACCGCCCAGCGCGACAGCCCCACCCCTTGTTGCAAGCACCACCTTTAGCACCTGGATGCAAGTGGCCACTAAAGTAAAGAGACCATATGTGAAGCACAACTAGGTTGTGGGAAGCATGCGGCCTACTCCTACACCCTTATTGAAAAAAAGGACATATTGCGGTCTATTTCATGTTGTGATATGCTTGCATTAATTGGGGACAGTGAGTTGCCACCAAAGGAAACTGTGCAGCGTACCCACAAAACTACAACAAGCACAACACATTCCCTAGGAAAAGGCACCCTACAACGTCGCCTCCCAACTGAGCGCACACTTACCAGAGGGCGGACAACAGTAGTTTCTGGGACAGATGGGATACCAACTCTCACTCCCAATCGAATACAATTACGACTCAACACCTCGAAACCTATGATACAACCCACTATGGAGGCAAATGCAGTCGACTTTCTAGGCACCGAGATGCAGGGCTTGGAATACTCTATACAACCTACCACCCTCGATCCATGATAGCACATCGCTCTTGTCATATGTGTACCTGGAGATTCCCCCCACCAAACACTAGCCCCTTCTCGCCGTTTCTTCCTACACTCCACAGTCCCACTTAGGTGATAGCATGGGTGCTCCAAGCAGGTCACCCGACCTAAAGCATAGTAGGGGCAAAGGGCATTGGTGAATCTAAGAGTGAAGAAGGGTGCATGACTAAAGAAACCGATCACATCAAGATGCAAAGCGTTGGAATTGTACCTAAACGTCGACAATGTTAGCCCTGATTTAGAGGGAAGAATTACTACCGAGATGGACACTATGGAAATGGCTGAGGTGTCCTCGTCTGTGTTGTCCAAATGACCTCCCTTCCACTCCTTTACGATACTATGATGGAAAACATTTTTGTGTGGAATTGTCGTGGTGCAGGTAGCTCATGTTTTTTGCACTTCTTTCTTGAATATAAATGGACCCATCATCTTGATTTAGTAGTTCTTGTGAAACCTAAGATCAGTGGAGGAAAGGTGGATGAGGTGATTCTCCATATGAGCTTTCCGTTCTCCTTTCTTGTAAAAGTAACTGGATTCAGTGGAGGAATCTGGATACTTTGGACGGCAAACATGCACATCAATGTAGGCTCTTGCCATCCCCAATTCATCCATTTGAGTATGCAAGGAGCTATGGGACCTCCGTAGGTTTTGACTGCTATCTATGCGAGTCTTGATCCCTCTAAGTGGAAGCTTTTGTGGCCTGCTTTATGGCATCTCCATGCGACTGTCCAGAATCAACCCTGGCTCCTTGTAGGTGATTTCAACGCCCTGCTAATATCTAAGGATAGGAAAGGAAGATAGCCTTGGAGACATGGCCCGTGCTAGCTCTTCAGGAACTTTCTTCAACATGCTGAACTACATGATATGGTATTTAACAACCCTCGGTATACTTGGTCTAGGGGAGAACTGATGGAGAGACTTGATCGGGCATTGGGAAACCACGCCTGGCTACACCAATTCCACACTTGCTCGATCACCCATCTCCCTAAATTCTATTATGACCATCGTCCCCTCATCATTCAAACGGGTAGGGTAGCACAGTAGGACAATCAATTGGCCTTCCAGTTCTTAGCTCACAGGCTTACTCCTGACTCGTTCATAGCTTTAGTTCACAGGCATTGGAATTATAGTATTCCTACATATCAAGCAGCTGGTGCTTTTGGGACAGTGGTCAAAGTATGGAACTGCATTGTATTTGGCAGCATTTAGCACTTAAAAAGGTGACTTGAGGCACTCCTAATTGGCCTCCAAAAGGTATTGGAATAGTACCCATCATAAAATTTGCAGAACCTAGAACACACTTTATTAAAGGAGTATAAGACTATAATCATACAAAAGGAATTGTTGTGGCACTAACGGGCGAGCAGTGATTGGATTCAGTTTGGAGATCGTAATACCTCTTATTTCCATGCTAAAACAAGAGCATAGGGCCGGTGAAATCATGTCAATATGTTGAACCACGAAGGTAACAATTGGTGCAATGACAAGGAGGCATTATGCCAGGAAACAATCCATTTCTTCATCAACCTACACATCACAAAGGAGGGAGAACTTTGTCGGTATGCACTTAGGGGTAAATTCCCTCTCATCGCAGACCGAAATATGCACCCCCTTGTAAGTCCCATACACCAAACTGAAGTGCACCATATTGAAGTGTAGACCAGGATATGCAACACCTAAGCCTTTTAGCCATGAGCCCTCCTACGGATACAATTAAATGTGATCAAATATATAATGGTTAGATAGCTTCGGGATGCATACACCAAACTGAAGTGCACCATATTGAAGTGTAGACCAGGATATGCAACACCTAAGTCTTGTAGCCATGAGCCCTCCTACGGATACAATTAAATGTGATCAAATATATAATGGTTAGATGGCTTCGGGATGCTTTGTATAAATCTGCCTATGAAAAGTTGTGTAATTTCTCCTGGAACTCACCGAATTTTCACTGGAAACTTTCGTGGAACTTCAAGGGTCCCTAATGCATTCACACGTTTCTTTGGCTAGCTCTGGAGGGCAAACTTTTGACTAATATGGAACGCTATTGCAAACATCTCAGTACTGATAATACCTGTGGAAGGTGCTTAATTGTCAAGGATTCCTGCATCCACGTACTGTATGGCTGCCCAACCGCTGCCATAGTTTAGAGAAGGTTGCTTCCTCATTGTTTCTATAGTAGTTTTTTTTTCTGCATAATCCAACCCCTGGTTGATTGATAATTTATCCCAAACCACTTATATTGTTGGTGAGTTTGATTGGAGCATCTTTTTTTGTGTGACTTGTTGGTTTCTATGGAGTGGTGTAATCAGCGGATATTCTCTGAGGTCCCTCTGAATTCCCAAGTGGGTGTGATTATGACCAAAGTTAAAATAATTGTGCAAGTAAATACTCTTACGAACCTAACTAACCCGTGGACTTCTCACTATGTCGTACAGATCAGGTGGTGTGCCCCACCATTGGACTGGTGTAAGCTAAATATGGATGGTGCCATGAAGGCGCTAGTGGATTGGCATAAGCGGGAGGAGTACTTCGGGATGAACAGGGATATTGGAATACGAGTTTTGTCTTTCGTATTGGCAGTTGCACATTTATCGCTTACGAACTATGGAGCTTTGAAAGGGTTAGAATTGACATGGAATGCAGGTGTGAGGCATGTCATCCTAGAGGTGGATGGTACAAATATATTGATACTTCAAATTGAGATAAATCCTATCGTCCATTACAACTGGATATTGGTCTTTAAGATCAAAACTTTTCTCTCCAGAGACTGGGAAACCTGCCTAGTACACACTTATCGTGAAAGAAACTGTGCAACAGATTGGATGGCAAATTTTGCCTTAAGCTTCCCATTCAGTTACCATGTTTTCACTACCCCTCCTTAAGAGATCATCACCACTTTAGACAAGGCTCGCTTCGGTACTACCACCCTCAAGATTTGCCCGTTGTAATCGATAGGTAATGACTTTTTGTCTCCTATATTATAAAAAAGAAGAAGACAATCAATACAAGGGAGGTACATATCTTTTTGTTATAACTAACTAATTTTTTAAACTATGCATCTAATACATGTGAATTATTATATGACGTTATTACGAAATTCTTCTCTCTATTTGTAACAACAAACCAACTCATTATAATTAGAACTCTCTTTATCAAATCAATACCAAACTATTTGTTTAACCCTTAAATCTAACAAAGTGGTGTAACAATTATCCTTCTTCGAAAATAAAGTAGCCACTAAGAAAATAGTTGTTAGCATTCAATCATTATAACTTGTTATTTCTAAACGACCAATGAGGTTTCTCATAGAATAAATTCTGTCACTTTAGTGATTACATAAGTTATTTAAGATTTAAATTAAATGTAATGCGAGACTTTATTTTGAATATTTTTAAATATTAGGATCTGGCTTATATTTTAATAAAATGTTAGAATTAAAAACGCTTTTGTCAAATTTTTAACGAATAATCTTTCTAAAGCAAAGCAAAGCAAATGTTGCTTGGTTACATCTTTTTTTTTTTTTTTTGAAATCAATTGCTTGGTTACATCTCAACGTTATAAAAGCCCACTGAAATATAAGGCCCAGTACAAACCCCTCTCATTCTGACGTTTCTTTGCCTTCCTCTCTGTTCCCGTCTTCGCGAACTGACGCTCCCACTTTAAAGAGTTGATGAAAAAGCTTCCAAGACGTTGGCGGCCATTGAATATCGAAGAAGCTTGTACGCACAGAACTGAAACTGCCTCTTCAAGATATAGTCATGTCCAGCAACGAAGCAGTGGAAGTGAAGAGGCTGTTCATAGGAGCTGGTTGCAACAGAATAGTTAACAACGTCTCATGGGGTGCTTGTGATTTGGTTGCTTTCGGTGCCCAGAACGCCGTTTCCATTTTCTGCCCCAAGGTCTCTCCTTTATTCAGTTTCTGTCTGTCTTTAACCGCTTTTTCAAGTCTTAAATGTTTCCAAACGTGTCTTTAATTTTTCCTGAACAGAGAGCTCAGATTTTAACTACGTTGCCTGGTCACAAGGCCTCCGTGAACTGTACTCATTGGATTCCAAGCAATAAGTTTGCTTTTAGAGGTACCTGTTGTTCTTTTAGTTCCATTTTATTTTCTCAAAACATGGATTTTTAATTTATTGTTGTGCGTGATGTCATTCTATTATTGATTCTTATGCTTTTGCTCTCAGAGTTTAGGATTTTTTAGTAAGAGTAGTCCGGTGTATCTATTATTACTATTTAAGCATATTAATTGCTTATCTTACCTTTGTTTTCTGGGAAGTGCTGAGAGATGAGAAAGAGTTGGAATTTTGGTTTTGCAGTTTTATGAATTTTGGTTTTGTATCATTTTCTTAATATACGTTTTATTTGTCAGCAGCAAAGAAGTTAGAGCAGCATTATCTGCTGTCTGGAGATGCTAGTGGTGCCATTATCCTATGGGAATTCTCAATTGGTGAAAGCAAGGTTTTTCTTTATCATTTTTTTAGGTTTTTATGTTTTGTTAAAAAAAAGTACCTTTGAGGAATCCAAATGTTGCACCAGGTTTCTGTGGAATTTCCTTTTCTTTGTATCTTGGTCATATTTCTAACTCCTTTATTTTGGTTTTGTTAACAGTGGAGGGAAGTGCTAGAACTACCACAATCACACAACAAGGGTGTGACGTGCTTAACTGGAATTATGATTTCTGAAACTGATGCAATCTTTGCCTCTAGTTCTTCAGATGGAACAGTTTGTTTATGGGAATTGATACTGCCTTTGGCTCCTGACGGTGAGCAAATTTAACCGATTGTTTGCTCCCTTAGTACTTATTATCCTTGCAAGATGTTGTTGAGATAGAGCTTGGCATTGTCTAAAGTGAAAATCATAAGTCTACCTTTCTTGCAAGCATCTTATCTCATAAAACTTTCTTCTTTCAGCTTTTGTTAATCCTTTTTGCCAAACTTTAAAGCTAATCTTCCAATTGGCTAGTTGATTTCTGCAATTAAGTGATCTAGTTGTGTACTTTTTCCTGTCATGTCTGTGTTTTGAATAGAAGAAGTTATGCTTACAATGTTTCTATGTACTTTTAGTTCTTACTAAGTCTGCATGTGATCCAAACCGGATGCTCTTCCTGCTGGCAAACTAGAGATTGGCTGAGTAGATACATTCACTGAATTCTAGATGCATTACTTTAAAAAATACTTTGATCAAGCGTTATTGGAATCTAGATGTTGTGAATGAACTAATCTGATTTACAGTTTGTAAAGTGTTGCTTTACTTTTTAATGATTGTTAGGCTTCATAGATTTTATTAGCATTATTTTCATTACGACTCGATTACGGTTCTGTATTTTAAAAATGGATTGTCAATCCTGTTTGGTATCTTTAATGTATGAATTAACTAATCTCTGTTTTTATAATATGAATGCTTAATTTTTTTTTTTCAGGAGACTATAAATTGCAATGTCTGGACACCATCTTTGTTGGTTCAAGGCCTATGGTGACTCTTGCATTGGCGAAATTGCCAGGGACTTCTGGGCATATAGTCATCGCAATGGGTGGTTTAGATAACAAAGTTCATCTTTATTGTGGAGATAGGAAAGGAAAGGTATCTAAGTTTTGATTTTACATGATTCTTGTGCAGAATACTCTTGTGTCCCATGAATATATTGGTCTAATAAGTGTATATGCATTCAGTTTATTCACTGTTGTGAGTTGAAAGCTCATACAGATTGGATCAGGAGTTTAGACTTCTCGTTACCCATCTGCTCAAATGGTCAATCAAATAGCATTCTGCTTGTAAGTTCGTCTCAAGACAGAGGAATACGCATATGGAGAATTGCTCATAAAGGTTCATCGGTCACCAGCAATGGTACAAGCAAGCAAGAGGGAACAAGTTTAGCATCTTATATTGAAGGTCCTGTACTTGTATCTGGCTCTAATTCTTATCAGATATCTTTGGAATCTCTTCTAATTGGACATGAGGATTGGGTGTATTCAGTGGAGTGGCAACCTCCTTTAACTGCATCTACAGATGAAACATTTTTCCATCAACCTCAAAGTCTTCTGTCTGCTGCAATGGACAAGACAATGATGATTTGGCAACCTGAGAAGAAATCTGGTATTTGGATGAATATTGTTACTGTTGGGGAGCTGAGTCATTCTGCTCTGGGGTTTTATGGCGGCCACTGGAGTCCCGATGGAAATTCAATTTTGGCACATGGATATGGTGGAGCATTCCATCTATGGAAAAACATTGGGGTAAATGTGGATAGTTGGCAACCACAAAAGGTTCCATCAGGACATTTTTCTGCTGTAACAGATATTGCTTGGGCAAGATCTGGTGAATACATATTGTCAGTTAGCCATGACCAGGTACTGTCTATATCCTTTGCAAGGTCGTCCCTCTTCAGGGTACTCTTGTACATTGTGCAATGTCTATAGAAACTACTTGAATTTCATTGTGTTAGTTACAAGTGGATGAAACTCTCTTGAAAAGAGAAGCTGAAAAGTTAGTTATGTGACGATCATTGGCCTCAGGTTGGGCATAACAAGAAATTAAGTAGAAAGGCTTGGTTTACAATCAAGCATCATCCTTTTGATTCAATTAGTTACTAATAACTTGATAAAAGTCGGTTTACAAGTCCAACTACTTGTCTTTGGGAGATTGCTTTGATTCAATGCAAAAATTTTGTTAGTATTGTTATTTCAGGCATATCTACTTGTTACCTGTTCATTTGAGTAAAAGAGAAACTTAAGGATTAATTAATCCTAATGTCAGAATCATATTTTGATGTATTAGACTACTGTTTGTTGATTAATAAAATATTGAATTGCTTCATTGAATCTATTTGATTAAGCAATTTTGAATCCTTAAGAAACAAAGTTCTGTGACAGAGCTCTGAATTTCGCTCATGTGTAAACTATTTAAACTGTATAAATATATCTTGCTTTCCAGACAACCCGTGTCTTTGCTCCTTGGAAAAATGAGTCATCTTGTATAGATCAACAGTCATGGCATGAAATTGCTCGGCCTCAAATTCATGGCCATGACATTAACTGTGTGGCTATGATCCAAGGGAAGGGAAACCATCGTTTTGTTTGTGGTGCTGATGAGAAAGTTGCTAGGGTATTCGAAGCTCCTCTTTCATTTTTGAAGACCTTGAATCATGCCATTTGTCAAGAATCCACTTTCAGTGAAGATCTCCACGTCGATGTTCAGGTTCTGGGAGCCAATATGTCTGCTCTTGGCTTGTCACAGAAACCTATATATGTCCATGGTGACTCTCTCTCCCTTTCTGTTGCATCCATGTAGCTTATTGCACTAAGATATTAATTAGATAACAATGGAGTTGAATGTTGTCTGCACCCTTATGTGTGCAAGTGCTCATTTCTTCTGCCAAATAGAGGGAGCTTTAGCAAACAGCTGATTTGTTATTCACCTGCTCATCAGAGACATATTTAGCTTCATGCATTCTATTTTACTATTCTCACATAATATTTAACAACTCATTGTAAACCGTTGAGCTTTTATTATATGTGATGGCCTTGAAGTTTTTGTTGGTAAGTAGTGTACTTTCAAGGCCCCATGTATAATGCTGGATTTTATGATGTTGAAAGCAACCTGAGTAACAATTGCACTTTTCAAGTCCATGATAATAGCTCTTTTACAGCATATAAATTGGGAAGATAAGAGCTCAACCTGATCCTGCTATCAGTGCAGGAAGTTGTTATATCACCCCATAATAATGTTATAGATTTTGTTGACAACTGTAAGTTGAGCTGCCGATAACTTTACTTAATACGGCTCATCATCAAGTTTAATATGTTGAGAGATGCTAGCTCAGGGACATATTGTTAGGATGATGTGATTAAAACTTGGATTTATTTCAGTAAGCTATTTGAGGCTATTGCTGCATACTTTGAGATGTGTGAGGGATCAGTTACGGCATCAATAACCTGCCTGCTTTTCCCATTTTGGTTTGTTAAGTTCTGCATCACGGCCTCAGTGCTTCTTGATTTAATGTTTTGATACAATGACGGAAAATTGGTAGTGCTAATTATCCTTTGAAAAGAACAATTATTTTAAATAGGCTGTGGCTTGGACCAGAAGTTTTATCTATCAGAAAGACCTAATGTAGTTTTCTTGTGCAGCTGTACATGATATCCCAGACAGAAATGCAAATGATAGTCTTGACACTCTTGAAAGCATTCCTGATGCAGTTCCTGTTGTGTTGACTAAGCCTCCAATAGAAGATCAACTGGCATACAATACTTTATGGCCAGAGTCGCACAAACTTTATGGTCATGGAAATGAGTTGTTTGCCCTTTGTTGTGATCGCGAAGGGAAGCTTGTTGCTTCGTCATGTAAGGTATCTACTTCTAATACTTACCTTTCTGATTTAATCACACAAAAAATAAGTAATGGGTTTGGGCGTGGAAAGGAAACAACTTTTTGAGGATTTGCATTTTTAATTTTTCAGTAGAAAGTCTGGATCAGTTTTCCTGACTGACGGGAAAGATAATAAAAAGTTACTTCTACGGTCTTGATTTAAACAATTTGTCTGTGTGTAGTTAGAATAGGTGAACTTTTTACGTGCCAAATGATGCAGTTGTAGAAACAATAATGAGGGAAGAAAAACGAAAATTAAAAAAATATATAGATTGAAGGGAAGAAAGGAGGAGGGCAGATAAAATGAAGAATAGATGTTATATGGTACTATGATAGAACTTATGAATAATCCATTGAAGCTCAATTGTTACTTTCCAACTGAAAACCTTAAGATAGCCCTCAAATTACTTTCATTAGAAAAAAAACATCCAGAGTCCCCTTACCCCACGCCAAAACGAAAGAAAAAGAACATCCTAATGTTATTTTATGATTTTTTTTTTGGGTACTTTGCAGGCCCAATCAGCAACAGTGGCAGAAATATGGCTATGGGAAGTGGGTTCATGGAAGGCAGTTGGTCGTTTGCCATCACATAGCTTAACAGTGACGCAAATGGAATTCTCTCACGACAATACTATGCTTTTAGCCGTCTCAAGAGACAGGCAGTTCTCTGTTTTCAGAATCATAAGAACAGCAGGTACCATCCTCTCCGCAAGAATATGTGTTGGGTCACAAATACTAAGTTGCTCAAGAGTTGCAGGCAACAATAAAAATGGAAAAGTAAATTGCAAGGGAATTGTATTTTTTGTGCCCCACGAGAGACTTAAGCAGTACCTTGCTTTTATCTCCTGTTCTTTCTATAATATCAAACTTACAGATTACAGTTTTTGGTTGTGAAGTAGATTTTGCTAAGAGTAATTTCTAACCCAGCCTTAAATGACTTTCATGGTTGATGGAACATGAGTATTGTTACAATGATGATGACATCTGGTATTTGCATAGGTGGTGATGAAATCAGTTACCAGCTTCTAGCAAGGCAGGAGGCTCATAAAAGAATTATATGGTCATGTTCTTGGAACCCTTTTGGTCAGGAATTTACAACTGGATCAAGGGACAAAACGGTGAAAATGTGGGGTGTGGAGAAGGAATCTTGTGCCGTTAGGCACATGATAACTTTGCCACAATTCAGCAGTAGTGTGACTGCTCTGTCTTGGGTTGGTATTGATCGTCAAAGAAACTACGGGTTCCTTGCAGTTGGAATGGAGAATGGGCTGATCGAATTGTGGAGTCTCGTTATTACAAGCAATCACAGGAATATGTCGTTGGCAGGGGTACCTGCATCTGCAGCTCTTGTTGTACGGATAGATCCCTACATGTGCCATGCTTCTACAGTCAACCGGTTGTCCTGGAGAAATCCCGGAAAGACCCAGAATAACATGAATATGCAGCTTGCTTCTTGTGGATCTGACCAATGTGTGAGAGTTTTTGATGTACTTGTTGGTTAGTAGAAAGATTGTATTCATTTTTTTTATAAATTAGCAATTTGTCCTATTCTATACTCGTCTCTGCGCTCAGAAATTGGCTTGCCTAGTCCCATAGTTTCACAATAGAAGGTGTTTTCCTCTCTTGGAAGAGACGAGTAAGCCTTAATCCAGTTGTTTAATTATCTTACCGAAAACTCTGATCTCAATGTGAAAAAGCTCATAGACACACAGAATCTAACGTAATGATGTCAGGGGTCAGTCACATGAGAATCAGTGAGCGCTAACTGGCGATAAGTAATGCTAAAAGGGGTGGAGTAATCTAGTGCTTGCGGTCATAAACTTTTGATAGAAGTAGATCAATCATCAAATAACCTTTAATTATATTTTAAAAATTCTTCTAATCAAATAAAAATTTTCACGTTAAATTAAATTACTTTAAAATTAAACATAATTAGTTAAAGTCGAGTTGAATTCAATTATTACATCACATGTATTATTAATATTTCATGCTTATTTTTTAATGAAAAGTTAAACCATAATTAAAATATTAAAATTGAGCAGCCGTATATTTTTGACCCTAAAATAAAATCCAATGGTGGAGGTTGGGTTAGGGCTGAGGATGAGCTATGGAAAGAATGATGAAAAAGTAGGAAGTAGATAAAGCTGGGCAGTGGGTGGTGTCCTTTTTCAAAAAATCTAATAATTGGAACATGAGGGGGGAAGGGGTATCGGGACAATGTACCATCTCTACAAAATCAAACTTAAGCTTATTCTCTCTCTTTATTGTTATACGAAAGTTACCGACTTTATTCTTATAACCAATGTTTTAAAAATTAGACCGAGTTTGAATCAAAAAAGTAACTAATTTAACAGTTAATAATTTAATCAAAATTTAACTGTGATCAAATAAGTGATTAATAAATATAAAAAAATTTATTTCATATATTATATAAATAAGCTAGGTTTTAAACATACTATTTAATTATTTATCTAATTATAAACTTAACTTAAATCTTCAAACTTCAAAATATACAAGTTTTTTTTTTAATTCATCAACACAACACCAAATAAGATAATAAAACTCACTAGTCATATTTTATCAAAAAGATTAAAAAAAATCATTAATCATAATATTCATTCAACTTGAAATTATCAAATCAAGACATTTTAAATAGACCGGTCAGTTCTTTTTTTCACCGGTTCAGCAATTTTTACCGATTCGACCACAAAATAAACAGATCAATCACTCACAAAAAACACGAGCTAAATCGGACAATTTCATGCTCCAGGTCACCAGTTCTTTGATCTGACCGACCGGTTCGGTCTGATTTTCAAAACACTGGTTATAACACAGCTCACTTGTCAGCATCTACCCATGCATTAGGAGCTAATACCGGTTGCTCAAGTTATGTGTACTGCTAAGAATCTGAGTGTGTGGCAAATAATATTTTGTACTCAACACAAAAGCTTAAACTACAGCATAACACTTAATTTTGGAATAAGAAGCAGACCTAAGATTGTATACCACTCAGAACATCAAGGCAGCCAATAGTCGAGGAACAAAAAAGATCTATCTTCTTGTTCCATGACAATCTCAAATCCTAGCAACTGATGTTAGTAGACTGCAATAACTCAAAAAATAATTCTGGATCAAAAGCCTAATTCTGTGGAAAACATTATCAAGAAAGCCTTCCAAGTAACAGAGTTTGCATATGAGACTAACATTAGTTTGTGCATTTAAGCAACAAAAAGAGAAAAGTAGTTGTTGCACATCAAGGCTCTGACCAACTAATCTCCCATGATCTAAGCATCCAAGAGTACAATTTACATAAAAGCTCTTACCATTTATATGACTTTTATTTAGTAACTCATATTTCAACTGCACAAGCACACAATATAATGTTGTTTCCAGCTTACAGTATACCCCCAGACCACCTTCATTTCTTATGACATTGACAATATGACAGCAATGAAAGAGTAAAGACGATGAAACTCCCTTATTATCTATGACAAAGCCAAGACCATGAAACAATACCAATAGTAAGACAAATACTAGACACAAAATTTAATACAAACCACAAAATCTTCTCCCAAAATTGTTTCTCCTCTTTGGAACGACTCACATTGGCTGTGAGGTTCTGATCTGTTGCTTAGTGTTCTCGGTAGCAAGCTGAGCAGATGCTTCTGGCAATCCAACACCAGCAGCAGCTGCCATGGTCTGGTACTGAGAAGGAATTGTTGGAGCCAGAGGTTGAGTGTAGTATATCTGAGCATGAGCAGGATCTGCCAATTCATATGAGTAGTTAGCAGTGCCAGTGGAGGTAGGCGCAACAGATTGAGATGGGTGATGAACTTGAGCATAGCCAACATATTGTTGTTGATGTTGGTTAGGCTGGACGTGAACTAGTTGTGGTGTGCCTGTAGTGGTTGTTCTGTACATCCCCGCAGCAGTCACTTCTTGCTTAGCCACTGGAGCATTTTTTACTGGGTTGTAAGCTGAAGGAGGAGGCACCCCGGCAGGATTTGGAGGAGTTTGTGGACGAGTAGCTAAGATTGTAGTAGTTTCAGCTACATTGGGCTGCTGAACAGGTAGATTATAAGCTTGGGGCTGCCTCGTCTGCACATAGTACACTGGGTATTGCTGCTCAAGCTGGTGATGATGCTGGTGATGATGTTGCTGCTGCATAGGATATACAGGATAATATGCTGACATCGGGACTGCCCCAGTGGGGTGATGATGAATGTAATGAGGACCAGCATGAATATACTGTTGCGGTTGCTGTTGTTGTTGCTGCTGCTGCTGCTGATCCAACTGAGGTTGCATCACATACCCAGTATCCTGAACATGATGTTGAATCTGAACCCGGGAGCTCGGATCAGAGGCGTTGATTTTAAGATCGCGGTTAGTTCCAGAGGGAAATTGCACAACCGATTCTTGATAAATCACAGGCTTTTGGCGGTTATTTGCATTGCTAAGACTACTATCACTGAGATATTCGAATAAACCAAAACAACGCAATTCAATTCCTGATTATTTTTCTCTAATGACACAACTGAAAAGGGCAAAACGTTAGATAAATACCTTGAAACTGAATCTGGGGAAGGCAAATCGATTGCGCCACCACTACTACCGCCACCACTTGACTTCTGTTGTGTTTGTGGAGGCAAAGTCTGTGTCTGCGTTTGTGTTGGTGGTGCCTTTCTCTGACAAACGGTAACACCATGGTCCGATCTCTCATCATCAGAGAAAACCCGGTTTTGATAATCACCCACCACCACCGGAGCACCCACCGCCACACCGGAAACCGCAATAGAGACAGGAATCTGCGACGACGGCGGCGGCGGACCACCAACAACGCTAATCTGCGAAAACTGTTCCTCAAAACCCACCACCTTCTGCTCCTGCACAACACCTCTGTTGTCCTCAACATGAACCCTTATCGGAGGCAAATTGGCAAGAGACGGAGAAGAAGAAGCGGACCCAAACGACGAAGTGGTCTCCAACATAGGAGAGTCCGGAACAGAGTGAACATCCTGCCTCACGGTCTTGTTCAAACCGTCAACATCTCTAATATTATTACTAATCACATTCAACCCACCGTCATCGTCAAGACCCAGCAAGCAATTGACGGTAGCTGAATCAGAGAATCCTCTATTCAACAACCCGGGAGTCGTCCCATTCAACGCGTTCAAGAACCAGTCTTCTGACTTGGCACTACCCTCGAGAAGCGGCCCAATCGACTGCGATGAGTCGGGCTTAAGGGGGAAGAGAAAAAGACGAAGCCTGGAGGGTTTAGAGGAATTGTTGTTTGTACGGTCGTATTCGTCGATCATGTTGTCCAAGTCCTCGTCGGTAGTGACAGAGATGAGAGAGTCCAAGTCTTCGCTGGGCAGCTGATATTTGAGAGTGAACGACCTGCCGTTGAGGAGAGTGTTGGAGAGGCGAGTCGAGAGGGAGGAGAGAGTGGTGTGTCGGTCCACGACGACGAGTCGGGTGTCGCCACCTATGTAGCATAACGACTTGTCGTGGGGGCGCGGGACTATGTGGCCGCCGAAGGAGCACATGAGGCGGAGCTTTGAGGAGAGGAGCTGTGGGTCGTCTAAGTAGGAATCGGTGGTGCGGGAGCGAGGAGAGGAATCGATGGAGTCTGGATAGGTTGCGGCGGCAGCGGTGGCTGTGGCGGCGGCAGCAGAGAGTGGGATAGCAGGCGGTGCTTGTGGTGGTGGTGGGGGGTCCATGGTGGTCAGTTGGGGGAAATGGAGAGCGAGGGCGAGTAGGAGTAGGACTTTATTATGATGTTCTAATTGCTAATCTCATGTTATATGTGCATGTGTAATGTAATTGATGGGAAATTGAGGGAAAATAATTAAAATGTATTGACGTAGGAGTGAGAATGAGATGGTAATTTGTTTGACAGCTGTTTTACTGATTGGCTACAGGTAGGCTGCTTGTGGAAGGTGTTAGTATCTGCTACAACCGCAACTATGCTCTGCATAGTGATGATGAAGTTGAGAGCGTCTGATATACCGATTCAGTTAGAATGGTTAGGTTGAACTGCTTTCTTATTAGCAGAAAGAACAATACAGAGAGAATTAACGTAGTGGGATTGGGAGGAGAGATATACTATTCATAATAAGAGTCGTTTTAGATACATTTTAATTATTTAAAATAAGTGTCATTTTTGACTTTGTATGTATGTTTATAACATTTTTTTCAAAATTAACCTTTCATTTCTCTCATCTTAATTATACAGATCACAATTTCAAGACAATTTAATACTCTAATGTAATTTCTCTCACATGCTAATAAGGCAATTCAAAACTTTTCAGTTCTCAACAACATTCATTTATTATTTAATGGAAGTATTAATAAAGGTATATCTATAATTTCATTAACTTTCTTAATAAGCGTATATTTTTCTAAAACGACTCTTATTATGAATCGGAGGGAGTAGTTAATTAACACAATTGTCTCTTTCATTTATTCAGCTGCTGATGGGTAAGAATCCCCAGTCATGTGAAATCTCTGGCCAACTGGTTTGACTAGAGTTGGAAGACTAATTTAGAGTTCTTGGCTAATTAATTTGCAGCCAACCACCAAATTAATGGACCATAGATTGAATGGAAAATTTACCGCACACAGGAACTAAGGGCAACATGAATAGCTGGCTGCATTTAATACTCCCTGAAAACAGCCTGCTGTTTTGGATACTTGGATCTCTCAATTTGTCAAAATCAAAATCGGATGGGTATCACTATTACTCATGATGTCATGTGCTGCTCATGGCATTTCCCATTTGGATAATTAATTCTAAAATATCTAATTTTTAAAAAACATTTCAATTTAATTTCTAAATTTTTAAATTTTCAATTGAATCGATGACCTTTCAAAACTTTAATAATTAAGTTCAAAACTTTAGTTTCATTAATTATTTATTGATTTGATTAATAAAATTTTTGTTGTTCAAGATATATAAGTGTCTACTTGAAATTTTTTTCTCTATTTTAATTAAACTATGACCATTACTTTTTTAAAGTTGATATCTACATGTCATGAACAACAAAAATTCTGTAGTAATGAAAGTAATGTTTTGAATTAAATTATTAAAAATTTAAAATATTAGCTACTAAATCTAAAACTTTAAAACCTTGAACACTAAATTAAAAATATTTAAAAGTTTGAAGGTTTAATTATCCTTTTTCATTTTCATTACATCATTTCTTAAAAACAAATTTGGAGACACTTGATGTGACATAAAAGCCTTTTAACATTTAAGACATTCATGTAAGCTTCTTAAATTTGTCAAGGCAGAGGAAAGGTGGGTAGTTTTGAGATCAGATCCTCTGTCTAAGAATCTTCTGTCCAACTTTGTCTATTGTTAAAAACGTTTTCATTCTATTTAAAGAATAGAGGGTGAGTAATTTTTTTTACTTATTTGTTGCTTACATTAAATGAATAATCTTCAAGCCAAGACGCTTCAGTCGTATGAAACACGTAACCTTCAACCTTCAAGACATTATTCTTTCTTTTTCTTTTTCCCACTAAGATAAAACTCATTGGTAAATGATAACAAAAACACCTTCTGTCATTGTGTTTGGCCTGTTGTGGTATATAAAATGGATTACTTTGAACTTACAAGGGGATTGGTTCTCTTGTTATTGAAATATGTTATCGTTTATTATTAACAAGGTGTTAATAGAGGAAACTGCTAGTCTTCGTTGTTTATTGTACTTTCAGAAGTCTAGATATGTTAGCCTATGATTAGGCCTTAGAGGTGCTTTTAAAGGATTAGAAACTTCCTAATTGAGGGTTGCTTATCTGAAAGGGATAGTTTAAGTTCATTTAAAACCTCTTTGATGACTTTTGAGATACTTAAAATAGCTAATTCTATATACTTAATAGGGTTGAATTTGAATTCAAGTTCTTTTTGAGCTAAAGTATAAGTTTCAATTATTAACCTTTCTTGACCTCTGAACTCTTTTAAACTCAAACTAGTTGAATTTGAACCTTAAAATGTAAGCTGAGTTAAGTATGAGTTTGAACATGACTTCAAAAGAAATTTGAATGAGCCAAGCTTAAGCATTCAGCATGCACAAATTCATTCAACTAAAATTTGTTTGAAAATTTTGGAAGGAATTCAAACTTTTTGGTGCTATTAGTTTGGTTTTCAAGAGTTGAGATATTTTTCATTTTTTGTTAGTCAAACATCGGAATGGTTAATATTATATAAGATTCTTATGCTATTTGGCTTCTTAAGCCATGAATTCTAAGACTAACTGGGGAGCCTTTACTTTTAGTATAAACTTTTTTTCCTCTATTTTTAATGAGAAGGGAAGAGTTGGATATCGATTTAAAGCTTTCATACCTGAACTGGTATTTTTGAATACTACTCCCAATCTCATATTTTAAATCCACCAGTTATTAACGAATGCTAACAAGCTTGTTCAGACTTGCATATATTGACTACTTTTAAATGTTTTTGGACCCATTTGGACCCAAAGAATCTTTGAGCATCATAGGATAGAATAAACATATTACTGAGATGTGATTTTTATGAGCTACTTATGATGTATAAATAGAATGCATGGTTCTCTCTACTAAACTTATGTTGAAGACACTTAATCACTTGCAATTCTTAGGGTGAACTAGGACATGATAATTATATTTTTGTTATATTGACCTTATTCATTTTTTATTTTTATTCTTTTGAAGAGGGAGAGGGTATGGAGGTCGTGGGAGTGGTGGTACTGTCATGCACAAATATGGAAACTTGTAAAGAACTTGTTTTTAAGTACTCATAGTAGTTAAAAGAAGTGAGTTTTTGTGAGCAATGAATAAGCTTGGAATATGAGTCACATTTGGTTTTGGAACTTATGCAATCCAACATTTTTTCTTATATACACTTCAATGTTAATGCCAGAGCACTAATCAAAGTGAAATGGAATTTTCTCTATAATATAACTTAATCTTTTTTTTCCCTTTATGATGAATGCCATTATGATTATATGTTAAGTTATTATTCAATGGTTACTTTATATTCTATAACCCATTTTTTCCTTTATGTATGTTCTAGAATATTTTTCCTATTTTTATTCTTTATAATGTTTAGTTTATTTGTGATTGACTGCTAATGCTCTTGTCGATGTATTTGGATTCTAACCAATCATTTATTATAATTGCATATTTCTATCTTAGCCATGTTCATTGCTAATTTTTTCAGATGAATAGTATGGTGAACTAAATCCTTAGGAAGCTCCTCTCAGCAAGTAGGTATGTTATTTAGCGCTAGAATTCATCCTTGATTACATGATTTAGTCATATCCTACTGTATTTTTGCCAGTATTGTTTATCATTGCAATATAGTACTATGTCATTGTTAGTAGTGTGCCCTAGGCCAATAGACATATGTGACTTTTGTACTAATATTATGACTTATTAATAATATATTATGAGGTATTCTTCTATATATCATGTATATCATTTATGTAATGTGATTTACGTTCTATGAATAGTATTAGGCTTATGTGATCAAGTATTTGACTTGATAGTAAAACCATAAGCATTATAA
>JANTPM010000244.1:12096799-12112048 GCA_025434745.1 Erythroxylum divaricatum | reverse complement strand
AGACAAATAATATGATTTGAGTTTTTGATTGAGGTAATGGAATTGATGAATTCCAAATTGAAGAAGTGCATTGCTTCGTATGAGATCGAGTAAAGATGAATAAGTTGAAAAAGAAAGGAAAATTTTTTTATACCGGTTTGGATTAGATAAAGATCGTTTTAGTCTAAGGTTTCCAACGCAATAATTTTCTAAAGTGTTCAGTTTTGGATGTCGGATTGAAGTTTTTGTTTCCGCCTTTGAGTTGTGTTGCTTTCGTTTCCGAGCCTTTCGTTTTCATATTCGTTTTCGCTTTCCGATTTTGATTTGCCTTCGATATGTTTGCACTTTTGATTCCGATTCGATTTGTGTTTCGTCTTTGTTTTGGCTCACTTTTGGGTTTGGATCCGTTCTTTCGTTTCCGTTCTTTCGCTATTGTGCTTTCCGTTTTCTGTTTTCTCTGATCGAGGTCCGGTTCCAAAATCGGGTCCCAACACAGTACCTATAGTAACATTTTAATAAAATTTATTAGAAGCAACTCCATGTCAAGCATTTGACAATTCCTTTAAACAAAAATCGATTGGATAGATTTATTAATTGTGTTTCACTTTAAAGTGTAAAGTACAAATAACGTAAAAGGAATGAACCAAATTTACTTATAAGGCTCGACATAAATAAGTTATAATATGCCAAAGATGATACTACCTAAGATGACACCTATAAAGTTGGATAAGGAAAATTAAAAAAGAAAACGAAAAGGGAATGTAAAAGATGAAAACTACTACATCAAGATAGAATCTTAATGTTTAAAACTTAAATACTTCTTCAGTTGAGTTCAACATCATTAAGTAGATACAACTAAGATAAACAAACCAAAACTCTACTATATTCCACTTCTCACCATCATACTAATAAGAGTAAGTTCAACAATAAGTGATGGATAAATGGAAGTATAAGCAATATACTCTTGTTAAAAACTACTTACCCATATAATTGATAAATTAGGTTCGTGTCATTTAGAATGTTATTATTACTAGGTTCATTGTAATTATTTGGCCAATCCTATAAGCATAATCTTTAGCCTAAATTAGGTCTCTTGAAGTTCAAGACAACTCAGCAAGGATAACATTGCTCACAATTATTAAAGTTAATTCAACTCCACCGGCTTTGATATATAACTATACCATAACATTTTAAGACAAAATGTAAATCAGGTTAATCTTAACTGAAAATATCATAATTGAAACCTTAATAGCCTAGCAATTGAAAATCCTTAAATTGAAGAACCCTACACCCCAACCAATTGAAGCAACTTAGTTTTTGCAAATATATGGAATAATTGATATTAATTTAATGCGCATATATCTTCAATTTTACAATTACCAAGTTTGAGCTGACTATGCACCACCACCATCAGACAATCTCTCAAAGCTTAAAGGATTTGTCGTAAAGCCATCAAATGGAGGAGAAGGGACTAAGATAAGTGTTGTGTTACGTAACACCTAATTATATCAAACAACATTATTCTTCCATCTCTAACTTAGAATGATATTAGGGACTACAGATGATATAAACATAAAATTATAAGAAGGAAAGTGATAGTTCTAAAAAATCGTGGACCGAAAGGAAGAAAATCAAATAAAAGGGGAGGTCCGCTGTAATTAACTCATTATAAAATTATGTGAAATGAAAGAAAACTTGAAAGAGAAGACTAAAAATTTGTTTTCATAGTCAGGATAAACTTACATAATCCCTAACTTTGGTGAAAAATCGCTACATAATCCTAAAATTAGTGAAAAAGAAGTTATAATCAATACAATAATATGCGACTAAGGTTAATGTCTTAAGAGACATATCACTCGTAAGAATATAAATACAATCGCACCATTTTTCCGACACTTATCCTCCCCATTTTACAAAATAAAAGATTAATAACCATGGATGAAAGGATCTGTCTTGTTGGAGGTCACATAAGAAGCTTGATCGAGTTACCAATGAGCAAATCCTTCCCGTTCTACGGAGAAGAATAGTTGAGTGCGCGAAGAAACGTTAAGATCAAGCCACAAGTATACGAAACACTGACATTAACGTTAGGGTCGGGTAGGCAGGCTTCAGCTCAATCTTATATTTAGTCAAAGCCAGCGTCGAATGAGCAAAGTTCCACGCCAAACTTGACAAAGGAAGACACATTCTAGAGATGCACCCTACATTGTTGACCAACGACACAACAATGTAGGATTTGTCTTCTTATTTCCTTGAATAATTAGTTTAACACATTTGGTCCTCCTCTTATTTGTCATGTTTAGAATTCCCACACGACTTGTATTTGTGTTTGACAAAGATTTCTACACTTCGGAGCATCCGCTTGAACCTAAACGACCGCGTGCCTTGACTAACTCGGCCTTTGAAACTTCCACGTCTCTTAAACACAAATTGACGCTTTCGCTTCATGGTGAGCTTTCCAACTTGCATGTTGCTACAGGGAGACAAGATTTTTTTGTCTAATATTATGATGTTTTATTGTGTCCAATAAATTTTAACTGTTTATTTATGTGGGTCTTGTATAGGTCCCACATGAATCTTATGTGGATCCCGTAAAATAAATAGTTGAGATTTCATAAGACAGAATAAGACAGGATAATATTGACCAGAAGATCTTTGTTCTGCTCCAGGATCCAACAATCTAGATATCAGAAGCCGAAATAGTCAGACTATCACACGGTTCTCATCACTGCCCGACTTTGACCAGTTGCAATAAAGAAACTATAATCTGAATATTCTTTATCAGCCAGCCTACACAACAGTACACTAAAAATAATCTAATTGATTTAATGAAGTCTCTTCAATTTTATTTATTTAGAATATTCGTAACTTAACTCCACTGTTATTAATTATATCAAAGCAGACTACTTTATGAAACAAGGACCAACACCAAACTAAAATTAATCTCTCAAATGGCTATTTCCTTATTGTGGACTATAAATTAATGTTATCTCAATGCATGCAACATATATGCGTGAAGGTCGTTAACTCTTATCTGAAAATTCTTAACCGCCGGACGCCGAAAAGCTTTTCCTTTTTCCCCTTTCACTTTCTCTCTGGCAGAGCAGTTTCGGTCACAAAACAATAAAGTGGTGAAGAACTTAAACCAACGGTTGCTTGTGGAGAAGAAGCTTTGCTGTTTTTTAGACGACAGCAAAATTCTTTCGGAGTTGTTGGGATCCAATCTCATATTCTCCTTTTACCGAATCATTGCTGTAATTTTAGGTAACTTTAATTGGCAACACTTCTGCTTCTGTTTCACAACTTTTACGTCCTAAGATTCTGTATCGTGTCGCACGTTAAGATTACTGTCACGTGTTCCACGGATTTTGCTTTGAAACCCAACTATTTTTGTGTTTTGTTTTATCCTTTTGATTGTTCGTTCCTTTCTCTCCTTCCTGATGGAGATAAGAATCTGTTTCTCATCTTTTGTTGTGGCCAAGGAGTTCTGGCTTTGTCGAGTCTAAACTTATTTGTTTTCTTGGTTCTTAGACTAACCTGTGGAATTTGAAAGTTTTGTTTTCACTGAGTTTGTTATTATTTTTTAACATTAATGGCCTGGCGGAGGAACATAGTGTCTATCTGTTCCCTTCAGAAACTCAAGGATGTGTTTCAGGTTGGTAACATACGTTTTGTTTGTCATGTTAACGTTTTAATGGTCACTCGCCTGCTATGAAACGTGAAAATTTACAATTTACGACGTCTTTTGTGCTGCTATACTGGTTCATGCATTTGGTAACCACCTACCTTGTAAATTGAGTAAAAGAATCTGAATTGTATATGATTGGCATTTTCTTTCTACTTGGGCTTGCCTGTACCCGTATTTGTACGCTTTAATGCTTCGACTGTGAGTAAGTTCTTCCACTAGTCATTATAATTGATGCATGGCTTACCTTACAGCACTTTTAACCATATCTATCAGAATTTAAAAATCCAGGAACTTGGGCCTGTGATGGGAAGCTGACGACAAGAATTTGCTACTTATCTTTGTCCCTTTATAAAACAATTGATGCCTTTTATAAGATTTGGTATAAAAGGACTTCGTTTGTCCATAGATGTGGAGGGCAGTGAACGTTTAATCTGTTCAAGGTAATAGTAACCAAGTATAATCTGCTGTTTAAGTCCCTAGTTTCTAGTTGAAACCAAGAAGGTGTTGTTCTATGACAGGGTATCCTTGGCAACAAATGTATGAATAAAGGCCTTTGTTATGGAATTATGACTCTTTGCTTTGCTCCTTTCTTTTCCTTTTAATTCTTAAAACAAAAATCTCTTATCTGTTCTCTTCCGTTGTCTCGTGTCTAAATTAGTTTTATGTGTTTGTATCTTCATCAGGTGGGAGTAATGAGGGAGGAGGATCCCGTTGTACATACTATCAGGTCTCATGGAGCCAAAGTTGCACGGACACACCGGCACGATTGGCTCATATTAGTTATCCTTGCTGTGATAGAAGTTGTTTTGAATGTTATTCATCCATTTCATCGATTTGTGGGGAAGAACATGATGGACGATCTTAAATATCCTATGAAAGATAACACTGTTCCTATCTGGGCAGTGCCTGTAAGTTTACTTCAGCTTTTGGGATCGTTGAAAAAATCATATTTCTGAGACAAGTTTCTATAATGGGTTCTTTTAATTTTCACAATCAGTTGTATGCAATTTTGCTGCCCATTGCCATTTTCATCTTTCTCTACATCCGAAGGAAAAATGTCTATGATCTGCACGACAGCACTTTAGGTCCGTGGTTCTGTTTGTAAATTCATAACATATTTTAGTTTCATCTTAATCTGAAATGAAAGTCAGCTTCAAGATCTCTAATGAATTGCATTCGTATCTTTTAACAGGCCTCTTATTTGCTATGCTAATTACTGGGGTCATCACGGATTCCATAAAAATTGCGGTTGGTCGGCCTCGTCCCGACTTCTTCTGGCGTTGCTTTCCTGACGGGAAAGATGTACGTTCTCATTTCCGATGGTGTAATGTGTTTTGTTCTTTCAATCATTACTCTGTTATTCTCGATAGTCTTTTCCAACAGTCTAGGCTTTCTATCCTTTTCAGTAGCAGCTAAATTTTTGTTACTGCCAGAGCTTCAATCCTTTTTTAGTCTACGGTGGACATTAATTAGTTGGTATTTCTATTTGAAAAAAGAAATGAGTTCTGATCCTTAAAACTTGTTCATTTTGTCTTTAGGTATATGATAAGTTGGGAGATGTAATATGTCATGGGAAGGCTAGTGAGATCAAAGAAGGGCACAAGAGTTTCCCCAGTGGGCATACTTCATGTTAGCAACTACAGTCGCTCTATATGCTATGATTTTTTTTTTTTTTATCGTTCACCTTGTATGATCTTTTTTCAGCTCCTTGTTTGTTGGAGGTTTCTGTTTTTTGTATCTCTACTAGTCAATTGCGCCAAGAGGGTATTTATTTATCAGAAAGGGTAAAAGTGAACATGTCAGTAATTCATCTTATCCAATTTTGATTTATGCAGGGTCTTTTGCTGGCTTAGGTTTTCTCTCCTTGTACTTGGCTGGAAAAATTAAAGCATTCAATCGCAAAGGGCACGTTGCAAAATTGTGCGCTGTTTTCCTTCCTATACTTGCCGCTTCTCTTGTTGGCATATCTCGAGTAGATGACTATTGGCACCATTGGCAAGATGTATTTATTGGAGGTCTTATAGGTAGGATTTTGTCCGATAATTGACAATTAATTAAGGAATGACAGTTATACTGTTCAGAGTCTGAAATAATGGCCTTGCCTATATACAGGGCTTGTTGTGGCCACATTTTGCTACTTACAGTTCTTCCCACCACCATATAATGAGCATGGTAAGATATGCTTTTCTGTTATAAGCAATTGAGTCTTTTGTTTTTACTAAATTTCGTTCTAGTCATCCATTCCCAGTGTTTCACTAGGCTTAATTGCCCTCCTGATTTCAGGATGGAGACCTTATGCATATTTTCGAGCTTTGGAGGAGTCACGTTTCAATGCAAATGGGGGCCAAACTGTAAACGCACTTCATATGCAAGCCATTGATTCACAGATAATCAACCAAAGACTAGGACAAAATGGCCATGCGTTTACTTCATTGGATGAAATGGAAGCTGGACACAGATAATTTAGGGTTTTAGTGTATTGATTATTTTTGATCGCAGACATAAGAATAATTGAAATATTGCTTTTCTGCTAACTTTTTTTATGCTATTGTTAATACACGAATGTTTTATAATTACTTTTCTAGTCAATTTTTTTGCTGTTTTCTTTTGAAGAGTTAAAAGTAATTTCATTTAATTGGAGAAGATACATAGGTTTAGTTCTAAATATGGTTTTTGTAATTTCATTTAATGGGTGACGATACAAGGAGATGATATAAATCTGCTTTTATCATTAGGAGTATTGTCCAGTCTCAGGAACCAATTTAGAGTATCTGTGAAAACATTTCCTGCAGTAGAAACTAGACACAGTTTTAGTATCCTCTTCGATGTGAATCTTGGGAAAGCACATAAGAAGAACAAGTGGTTTCTTGATTCTTCTATCATTTCATAGGGGACACAAATAGAGTTGATAGAGATGAAATGCTTCCTATCAAATATACTCAATTTATTCAGAGTTGCTAGCCATAAAAGAAAGGAGTGACTAGGGATGAGTGACTTGTGTCATATTATAAGATACTAGACAAAGCTTGGGACACACCGGTTATGCCAATTCTTGAATTTTGAGATGCTAAATTTGCTAGGGGTAGATTGAGACAATGGAATGTATTTTGTCTTCCCAAGTCAGATTGGTAGTTAGGAGTAAGATGTTGCAATTCCAAAGGAGCACATCATTGGCCCTTTATGATAATTGAATTGACTTCAAAGTTGGTAGGAAGTCGCTTCCATGAGCAAAGAGCTTATGAAGTTCTAATTAGGGGGCCTTTATCTATCTAGTTACCATACCACAAAAAAAAAATCTTCTCTTTATCTACAATCTTATAAAGAACCATAGGCTCTAAGATAGGTCTTAATTTCAATAGTTAATCAAGGATTAAGAAAATGTGGATTTTGGAGGAATGGACCAAAGGTTAGAAACTTTAAGAATATAACTATGGAAGCATCTAATCTATAGTGAATTCTTATCAAATAAGATGTTTCAAAGATTTTTTTTATTAAGGCTATTCTATTAAAGGTTTAGACAGAAGTCAAAACCCATTTCATCATCTTTTTTTTTTCATACATACCTGTGACCATTTGACCTTGGCAAAGTGGCTGTCCGAGTTTAAATTCCCCCAAAGAATTCTTATAAATAACTTCTCAATAGTTTTGATAACTCCTTTGGCTAGAGTCATGTTGAAAGATTAATAAATATGGAGGGATTTCAAGATAGATTTAATGAGTTGCAATCTCCCTTGAAATGAGAGCAACTTATTTATCCATAAGCGTAATCTTCTCTTTATTTTCTCTACTAAGGGGTATCATTCAGAGAATTGTATCCTTTTAGCAATAATGGGCAACCCTAAATAGGTCAAAGGAGTAGGTTTCCTATTCATAATAGTGATTTAAGAGATTCTATCCCCCATCATGTTTGCACTAGTAGTCAAAATAAAATGGCTCTTTCTGAGGTTCACCTCCAAACTTAAAAGATCTCTAAATATAGATAGTGTCAAGTTGAGCCATTCAATAGATTTACTGTGGACCTTGGATAAGAGTAATAGATCATCTGTTAAGCATAAGTTAATAAGCACTACTCTCTTGCATTTGGCCTGAAATTTAAAGATCTTGTTGATTCGCTCTTTATAAAGAAACAATTGCTTAGTACCTCCATGCAAATAACAGATAAGGGGAGATGGTACCCCCTTGTCTTAGTCCTCTAGCACTCTTGAAAATATCAGTAGGCATACCATTAATTAGAAATGAGTAGGAAGGAGAAGTAATATAAGCCTTAACCCACCTAACAAACATATTAGGGAATCCCAAAATCTCTAAATTATGAAGGATAAAGCCCTTTTCAACATAGTCAAAAGCCTTTTTGAAGTCCACTTTTATTATACAATTAGGACAACTATTCTTCCTTTGATAAATTTTCATCATTTCTGAAACAATAGAGACATTATCCCCAATCATTCTCCCTTGAGTAAAGGCGTTATGATTATTAGAGATTAGAGAATTCAGGACTGTCTTCAGCTTGCTTGCTAGAAACTAACTTGTATAAGAAATTAGTGCAAGCAATGGGTCTAAAATACTCAAAGGATGAAGGGTAAGAGGACTTAGGAATCAAACAAATATGAGTTTTATTGATCAACTTCAGTAGCAGTACTCTTGATAAAAATTCAAATAATGCTCTCTTCACCATAGGACCAATTTCCTACCAGTTTTTAAAAGGAAGTAACCATTAAAGCCATTAGGTCTTGGGGATTTGTTTGGACTAATTTCAAAGACCACCTCTTCTATCTCTTTGCCCTTTATAGGCTTAGATATAAATGCAACTTGCTCCTCATAGATTCTCTTTTTAATGAAAAAGTAAAGAGGAGTAGAAGTTATTAGTGTACAAGAACAACTATAATAGCTCTTAAAGTATCTCTTAGCTTTATATAAGAGATCCATCTATTGAGAAATCTCACAACCATTAGGAAATTTAAGAGGAAGATTCTATCTGTGTTTTTCCTAGCGAAAATAGATTTAAACAAGAATTTAGTGAACCTTTCTCCTCCTTTAATCCAGTTGGCTTTGGCCTTTTGTTCTATGAGGCTATCATAGTCTATGGTGGTTTACAGATAATTTCTCAAGAGAGTCTTTTAAGTTTCCAATAAGAGAGAGTTGGTAGGATCTCTAGCGAGTTTACCTTGAATAAGGGAGCTCTTTATGTTTAAAAGGACCTCTCCTTTCTTGAACTTGGAAAAGATTATCTACCTGCATAGGTGAATTGTCTGAAAATAATGGATCTAGAAATTTTGACACTCTATCAGAAAATTGGGTTAGCCAATCTGGATTACCAAGGTATGATCCAGTTTCTTCCTTAATGCCCATCTACCAGACTGTTTATTGCTCCAAGTGTAGAAATGTACATGAAATTTTAAGTCAAAAACTCCCAGTTCACCCACACAATCACTAAAGTTAGATGAGAAGATTATCAAGCTGTTGCGCCCATCAATAGCCTGATATAGTAGCCTCGGTCTATTAACTCTCTTATGAATATCCATCAAGTTATCCCATAAGAGCTTTCTTTGAAAAGCATGATTATCACTGTATATAAATGAGGATAAAAATTTAAACATTTTCCTGAAGAAGTTTCCATTTCAGGTGGATTACTCACGTCTCCATTTCAAAAACTTTAACATTCACAGAAAATATGATCATATCCTATAATGATTCTCTCGTACTTATGAGCTTGATGGTAACAAAAAATTTTCCATTTAGAACCCATTTTATTTAGAATCCTAAGATTATTAATTCTAATTTTGGTTTCCAATAGAGCAAAGGTCTATGGTTTCAAATTGTAAAAAAAAATCCCTTAAATCTGAGAGCTCTTTATGGAAGTCAATCCCCATCATATTATAGGTAATGACTTTCTTATATCAAAAAGCTTTATTTTTAGAGCCCTTACCTTTGCTCCTATTGGATTTCCTTTTGGTGGCTAATAAAAATTCCCCAATAAAAGGATCATCCTCCTTATTCTTTTCAGAACGTGGAGGATTTGCATCCATTTGATCAAGAGTATTTGCATAATCATTAGTGTTATTAGGCAGCTTTTCCACAATGACCACTTTTCTGGTAGTAGGTATATTAATATTTTTATGGCCTTCTATTATGGAGTGATAAGGAGTTGTTTCCTTATAATGATGCCAATTCCAAGCCCTTGATCAACTTTCCCTTCTCCCATTAGCTCCCCATAATCACCCCTTTGGAAAATCTTATTTTTGGGGATCCATCTCTTACCTTAAGAAATAAGGACAGGCTTCCATTAGTATTGGACTACCACATTATCTTCATATAGAGCTCTATCGATTCCCAATCTCATAACTAGGATGGCTTTAGGTAAGTCTTTGTTATGTTCCATATTAATATATATTCTATCATATCTCATTCTCTCAATTCCTTTTACTTACGAAACTAGGAACCATTTTGTTGTCAAATGTTCAAGGTGAAAATTGTATAGATTCACCCACATTAGAATAACCTTGTGTTTTTTAGACTCAACTTGGAATGTAGACTACCGAGGCTATAGGAAGAGTGGAAATTTAAAGACATGTCGTGACCTTTCTTCAATGATCTTAAGGGCTTGAGCTTTAGAGGAAAAAGTGAAATGATTTATCTATCTTCTGTAATTAAAGCTTCAATAAATTCTTTGTTTTTACATATTGATGTTGCCTATTTTTGGATGACAAGAAACGTAGGTCTCTTTTTTTAGAAGATTCCAATAAGGGAGTTCTTCCATAATTTAACTCCTTCCTAAAGAATTTCCAAATCCAGAGCAACAACTATTCGATCATCTTCAATCTTAGGAGGGAAAAATATAGTGAAAGATCAGAGGAACCTCCAACCACTTGTTTCTAAGTTTTCCTTTCAGTAGGAAAATTGGTTGAGGATGAAGCAATTTAGGATAAACCAGGAGAAGATAAAGGGGGTGTATATGATATTCCAGGGGATAGTAAGGGAGGAAAATCCTCCATGTCAAAGCTTTGTTGTAAATAAGGTTTAGGGGTCTACATAGTAACAGAATAGCTTTTCTAGAGGGATGAAAAGTTATACAGGTACCAAAAGAAGTATGTCTAAATGTGGGAAAACTAAAGATACAAGTAAAATGACCAAAATGGCCTTAGTTTAACATCCTTCAGAAGGAAGAGATGCAAACTATGGGTTGAAGATCAAGAAAATAATGGAAAGGTGATGGTTTAAAGATGAATAAGGGTAGAGTTCGAAAGCAAAGGCAATAGGATAGCAAGGTAGAAAAGAAGAAAGGTAGAGGATGAGTATGAGTGTGGGAGGACCGATTGGCTAAGGAAAATGAAGGGATGGCTTGAGGTTAGAGAGAAGGCAAAGAATCCCTTTCTAACACATTTTTGTTTGTGATATAATCTATTTGATAATCTAGGAGAAACCATAGATCCGCAATACAGGGTTAAAGCAATTCTTCCTTAACATCTCACACTAGTTTGATAATCAAAAGAAAGAGAAATTTTAGATATATAATATTTTAATCTAAAAAATATATATTCCTTGTATTTATTTTCCTCTCTATATATACAGAAAGTATAGTATATATAATAAGTAAATAGAAACTAAGAAAGATATATTACAATGATCAACTATAATTTATTCATAATCAAGATCAGATTATAGCCTAAATATGATGTATTACAGTTATTATAGCTTACATCCCTTGTCAAATTTATTTTAAATGTCAACAAGCATTAATTTGTCAACTATATACTTGTATCCAATAAATTTCATAAATTTAGTGAGCAAATCTGCAATTTAATTTTGAGAAAGAACGTAATGAAGTTGAAGAGATTGGTCTTGCACAAGTTCATGACTGTAATGACAATCAACCACAATATATTTTATATATTCATGGTAAACAAGATTTGTGACCATGCAAATAATATTGATCTTGTCACTAAAAAGAGATGCAGGTTGATTAAATGAGGTATCATAATTCAAAAGAAATCAACAAAACCAAACAAATTTTGAACTAACTAAAGTCATGGGGCGATACTATGCTTTAGTTAAAGATCTAACAATATGGTCTTGCCTTTTACATTTTCATATAGTAGGTGCTAAACTTAAGAAAACACATTAACTAAATATAGAACAATATACATCAAGGTATCCAACATAATTAAAATTAGTAAATATTACTAGTTATAAAGAAGTGGAAGAGAAAAATAGATCTTATCCCATAGTATTCTTTATGTATCGAATGATTCAATGATACATTTAAAGATATAAATTATGAGGAATATGAAACTACTAATAAGATATATGTATAGAATAGGATCAATCAATAGTCGACCAACATTTTTTATTAATTTTAGATTAAGACCCATTGGTGTAGCTCAAGGTTAGTTATGAATAAAATTGGGCAACTTGATCAAATTTTTAGCATGATTTTGTTGACTAAGATATACCCTATCATTTGATTGAGAAACTTTCAAAAAAAAAAGTCCATATGAAAGGACAATTAAATAAATTATTTTAACTTATCAATACTTTGTCAATCACTACATATTATAACCATATCATTTGACATATAATAATAAAGAAATGATACCATTAAAGGAATAAGAAATAAATAATGAGTGATCATTAGAGCTTTATTGAAAACTAGCAAGTTTAATTGCAAATAAGAATTTTTCAAACCATATATGAGGAACTTATTTGAGTCCATAAAAAGTCTCAAGGAGTTGGCATTCTAAATTTATATTAGGAAGAGGGCATTTTGGTAGAGATTTCATATACATATTTTCTTTTAACTTACCATTCTAGAAGACATTTTGACATCCATATAATACAAAAGTTGTCATTTGGAAAATAAAAATAATAAAGTTCTAATTATAGTCATCTGCGCAACTAAAGAAAGCATCTCTTTATAATTAATAGCATATTTATATGTGTATCTTTGAACCACTAATTTGGCTTTATACTTATTAAGAGAACATCATGTTTGAATTTAATAGTATAGATCTATTTGTTACTAATTAAATAGACATCATATGGTGAGGGTACTAATTCTCAAGTATTATTTGACTCAAAAGTTAAAATGTTTTCTTCTATGGCACTTTTTCAACATGCATTGTTTGCTACTTTCTTAGAGGTAGATGGTATAAAAATGGATTTAAGAGTACTATGATGAGCAATAAAAGGATTATAATGTTCTAAATAGTGATCATACCAATCTGGATGCTGACCAAAATTATAACAGGTTGAACAACATAGTCAGGTTGAAGAATAAGAAGATATAACAAATGAACCTAAAAATCACTTTTTGAGAAGAGTGACTATTATTGGAAAATAAAGGAATAAGAGAGAATAATTTATAGGGAGAGTAGGAAGAAGTCATACAAGGAGAGGAAAAATAATACAAATTTTTGTTAAAAAAAGAGGTGATATGGAGAAAATGTGTCTCCTTTTTGCATGAAAAATCATAACAAAGATATCCTTTATTTTTATTATTATAATTAAGAAATACACATTTGATTATTTTATAAGATAATTTTGTACATCCATTTGGAGGTATAAGAACAAAGTAAGCACAATCAAAGACTATAAAATGAGAGACACAAGGAGTTTCTTATACAGTTAAGATCGAGGAATAAGATGTTTAAGCACAATCATAAGTTGTTGATTGATTTTAAACACAATCATATAAATCGCTTATACATAAAAAAAACTATATAGAATATGGGGTTTAAATAAGAAATGATGAGCAATTTTCAATGATATGATGATTTTTTCTTTTATTAATCTTTTTTTTCTAGGGTATAAGGATAAGATAGTTGATGCAAAATGCCTTTTTCTTGAAAGAGATTGGTAAGTTAAGAAGAAAAAAATTCTCCTTCATAATCAAAGTGATAAGTCCAAATAGATTTTACAATATTAGAAAGATCATATTTGGCATGCAAAAAAATCTAAGTAAACCATGTGTAAAATTTGGAGCATAACTCATTGAATAATAAACCAAATTGTATGATCTTGGTATCACTAGAAACTTAAGACACATGGGAACAATTGTTTAGAAGAAAGTTTTACAGAAATACATCATTTTCCTAATGGTACTGATTGTGTAAAGTAGACCCGAATGAAGTACTTCCAGCAAAAGCTGGAATAGTAATTGAATGTATCAATTTTGAAAATTTTGAAGTACAATTGATGTTTACATCAATTTAGTAAGAAAATATACTCGAGAATTTGTCATGAAAATGTATCATACATATTCAGTATTGTTGGGCCCCAAATTTTTCTAATTTGTGTATTAAGCATGAATTGTGTTGATTGTGTGATTATGACTTAGTTTGATTAAATTGGAAGTATTAATGGAAAATTAGATTAAGTGAGCATAATGTGGTATAAGTGAGAATGAAAGGATAAAATATTTGAGGGCATTTTTGGGAAGATCACTTAGGTTGGAAAGCTTAAGGCTTTGCAAAGAGGGGTATTTTGGTCTTTGTCTTCCTTTTAGATTTAAGAGAAGGAAATTAGAAGGGGAAGAAGGAAAAGTGAAAGGAGAAAAGAAAGGAGAGTACCGTGGGTGAGGAAGAAGGAGAAGAAAATTGGGCTTTGTGATCCTAGAGATTTTTGACAGATTTGAAGCCATTCCTGGTGAGTTAGCTTCTTTTCATCTTGTTGTAGTTAGATTAAATCCTAAAATAGCTTGGTGTGATGTTAGAATTGGTTGTTTAGAGGTTCTCGGAAAAATGGTAAAATTTCTTTGGATTGATGATCTTGGTGTAGCTGTGACTGATTGTAAGGTTTTAATGAGTTAGAAATGAAGTATAAGACATGAATTAAGATTTAGATGTGTTGCATTTGCTAAATGCTAGGATTTGTTGATGAAAAAGTTGGAAAATCAGGTTCGGGAGGGGTTCCCAGACCCGCACGTCGTGACGTGCTCATGAGCACATCGCGGCGTCCGAAGGTGTGCACGCCTCGCGCACATAAGTGTGCACGCCGCTGTGCGCGTGAGAGGTGTACTGGCCGTTCTCCGCGGAGAGCGTAGCCTTCGCCGCGGCTAGCCCCCAGTTTTCAACAAGGATGTATTTTAGTATTTTGGGTATATCTTTGGCTATAGATGTACAATTGAGGTTATTTAGGATTCGTTGTGAACTAGAGACATAGGGCTACAAGTTTTATAAAGGAAGGAAGCTGGGAATTAGCCTCTAAAGATCCAAAAATGTAGATGGAAGTCAAGTATAGAATTGTAGTGTTAGTACTTTTGATTTTCAAGCTTTTTGAATATTTTCTTTGAATATTGTTTGAATGGAAACTTGGTTTGCTATAGGAAACCAAGCCGACCTGATCCAATCGCAAGAGAAAGGACAATAGTGAGTTGGATACTCAAGCGATATTAGGTGAGTAATATATTTATGGTTGTTGTGTGTATGGGCAAATTGCCTTGCTTGCTTACATGTGTGTGTGGTTTATTGACAATGTATTGTAATTGTGATTCGTGTAATGCTTGAACAACATTATGGCATTTCTGTATGAATGAAAAGATGAAGAAGCATGATGATCATGAATAGTATGAAAGCTTTTGATACAGT
>JANTPM010000244.1:12054537-12068266 GCA_025434745.1 Erythroxylum divaricatum | reverse complement strand
TATGATGATAATTGTCTTTATTTATATTAATTGTAGTTATTATTTATATGTAAAATATTTAAAAATTATTGTTATTTTATATTAATTTTTATTATTATTTATTATTAAGATTTTTGAAAGTATGGTTGATATTATACGGTACAACTGTATAATATACCAATATGAACTATTTTGTAATTTTTAAAAATTTTAGGGATTATTTCATAAATTTAAAAAAATATTCGAAATGATACCCGGTATCAACTAATATCAGTGCAGTTTTATTACAGAACTCAATCCGATATCGAATCTGATACGGTATTCATAACATTGCATACACTTCAATGTCGAGCTTCCAAAAACGGGCAGGTGAGTGGTCCATCATCTTTCTTTTTTAAGCATTTTCTAACCCACAAATACCCTTGTTGTTGCCAACACAAAAGAACAAAAAGGGGTCATACCACATCATCAACAAGCAAAGAATATACATACAAAAAGCGAGGTTAACCTTGGTAAGTTCACCAATTTTTGACTTGTGCTTAACACTATAATATAGAAAAGAAACAATTAAAGGGGATTGGATTGACGATGAATAAGGGGTTTCAAGCAAGTTGCAAACGAATTTCCCTTGCTTATTAAACACAAATTTGCTCTGCCCGTCATAATCCTCCATGTGAGAAAATTTACACTCATAGAGTTTTATGGGTACTAGCTAATGTTTTTAGAAATTACGTCTTGTAAGCGTCTTTTTTGAACCTTATAATTCCTCCTTTTTCTTGGTAATAATTATACTTTAAAACATATTTTTTTATACAAATTCTGCACTCTTTATATTTTTAAATAGCCGTTTTATTAGAATAGAATCCTCTCTATCTTCATTCTTTTATCAGCCACTTTTTAGCTTCTTAATTATTTTTATACAATTTCATATGCATTTCATAATTTATTTAACTCAAAATCGATTAAAAATGATGAGATGGAATTAATATTATATAAATAAATTTAAATTTAAATTTAAATTTTCAAACACAAAAGAAAGAAAACAAAGTTTAATAATTAGGAAGAAAATAGAAGTATTAGAGTTATATTATTAAATAATAACAACGAAAAGAGTGGTTCGATTTCTGTTTACGTGTTTTGAATTTGATTTTAACATATAGAATATAATGATCTTATTTTTGTCTCCTTTAAATTAATAATAAACATAATTTGTTAATACTTAAATAAATATTAGCCCGTTGGAGAATAAATAAATAAATAAAACTTTAGGGGAAATAACGCGCTGTTCTTTTGCTTTTTAAGTATATCTCTCTTCTTCTTTCTCTCTTTCTCTCTTTCTGAAAGTTCTGATCATTCTTATTCTACTTGTTTGAGGTGAGTTAACACTTCTCATCCCTTTTCGCTATCTAAACTTTCGATTTATGTTTCGTTTGAAGCAGTCTCTTGCTTTACGTTGTTTAGGATCTATGGATTGGCCGTTGTTACCATTATTTTTAGGAGAGTGTTTGTATGATTGCGGAAGGGAAAGTGTTTGGTTACTGAAAAACTGAAAGGAAATGGAAAGAGAAGGAGAGTAGAATTAAAGCAGTTTAATGTGCCCTCTGTTTTGGTAAAATCATCAAAGCTTGCATTCATCGAAATTTCAACAGGGAAAAATTGTTCAGTTATAGTTTTTATGTTATTAAAATTTGTTCAGTTTTTGATACCGTTATTGTTTCTTTTCTCTGCTGTATTATGTTTTATGTCTAAGTTCTACATTTTTTGACTAACCAAAGCGAACGTTATGTCAACTTTTGCAAGAAGTCATTTGTTTACTTGATAATTCTATACCAGAATATGCCACCGAAAAATCCGAGCGGTTGAGATAGAGTTTCCACAAGGATTTGCTTATGGTTGACGCGATTCGTCTTTTGATGTTTGCTCATTGTTTTGCGCAACATCTGAAATATTCTGAATAGAGAGGACTTATCGCTAGATTTTCGGTTTGACTTGTGCAAATTTGTCGCTTCGTTTCCTAAGTATAGTCCAAAATTATTAGTCGGCTTCAGTTTAATTTTTGTAATCGTGGAAGCATTGTGTAATTGTGTCAACTTGTTGGAAATTTTTAGTCTAGTTTAAAAATGAGTCGTAGAATAATCTGAGGTAGACTACAACTTGACAAGTAAAAGGTTTGATTAGGAATAAGTTTTCTTTTGTTATTATATGCGGGCTTTATATGGGTCTTTGACAAACCAATTGTCTTATACTTGTGAGTGCAAAGAGTCAAAAGTAATGATGAAATTGAAAATGTTTACTTGTCTTTTATCCGCTCAATGATTGATTCTAGTTTCCAGAGCATATTTGTAGTGAATATCTTAACTTCTTCATGCAGTGGCTACTTTCATTGCAACAATCACTTTCACTTGATCACATCATTGCAGATTGGTTCTTATATCATAATTAGGGGATTCTTCCAATAAATCTTACTATAATTACTGCATTCACTTCTTGATATTTGATTTCCTCGTCTTCATTTTATGTTTCTTTTCCTTGTGCTTGATATTGCTCATAAAGCAGGCACATTGTTTTGCTTGTTGGGATTCTGTTTGATTAAAAACTTCATACTTATAATGTAAATTTGATTTGATTATACCAGTGACAGAATGCCCGAGATTCAATTGGGTAGACATACTGTAAGATCTCATGGGGTCAAAGTTGCTAGGGCACATATGCATGACTGGCTGATTCTACTGCTTCTTGTTGTTATAGAGGTTGTATTAAACATCATAGAACCCTTTCATCGCTTTGTGGGGAAAGATATGATGACAGACCTGTCATACCCACTGAAGGACAATACTGTGCCCTTTTGGGCTGTACCAGTAAGTCTCAGCTTAAAATTAGTATATTGCAGAGGAAAGCTTACATTTCTCAAGTATTTTGATGCTCCTCTTAACAAAACATCATGATTCATCCTCCCTGACACCCCCTACAGATAGTTGCAATATTGCTGCCTTTTGTTATCATTCTGGTGTATTACTTCGTCAGGAGAGATGTCTATGATCTGCATCATGCCATTCTGGGTAAGTCTCTTCCTCTTGTTGAAGTTTTTTTTATTCAAGTTACTTTTGTTTGTATATTATTGTAGTAATAACATACAGATCAAGGTTTAAAAATGACTTCTCAGGTCTCCTGTTTTCTGTGCTCATCACTGGAGTTATAACTGATGCAATTAAAGATGCTGTTGGTCGGCCTCGTCCTGACTTTTTTTGGCGTTGTTTTCCTGATGGAAAAGGGGTTAGTTCTCCTGTTAATTGACTGTTTTCACATTTTTATCGTATATTTTCTTGATTTACTATCCACAAGATTCAATTGTTGGTCCTGTTCATTAGTCATAGTCAGCAAACATATTTTGGCATATAAAGGTCTTTGATCCTGTCACAAGCAATGTTATGTGCACTGGACTGAAGAGCGTCATCAAGGAAGGGCACAAAAGCTTTCCCAGCGGACATACCTCTTGTAAGCAGCTTACTTACACATCCAGGATCTCTATGAAAAAGTATTGATTCACTGCTTCAATGCTAACCTTTCTGGTTTCTTGCTTGGTGCATATTCTTGGGAGGTTGTTACATGCATAAACCTCTGCTTTTGTTCTGTAAATATGAAACACAAATTCTATCATTAGTATCCTATAGAGCTACTGTTGTAATTTATTCCATGACATGTAAGCTTCATCCAGATATGTTTGGGCTTCATCTTATGTGATTCATTTCCTTAGGCTGAAATGAATGTAATTTGCATCAGATGTGTACTATTTAATGTTAAGGGTCATTAACTGGAATTCTCCTTGTTTATGTTCAGGGTCTTTTGCTGGTCTTACTTTTCTATCCTGGTACATGTCTGGAAAAATCAGGGCTTTTGATCGCCGAGGACATGTTGCAAAACTTTGTCTTGTTTTCCTGCCACTGCTTGTTGCAGCACTGGTGGGGATTTCGCGAGTTGATGACTATTGGCATCACTGGCAAGATGTTTTTGCTGGGGGACTTTTAGGTTTGCCACTTATGTCAATAACTGTTTTCTTTCCCATAAATTGCATTAATCAATTGTGTGGACCTGTAACAAAAACTGTTATCCTTTCCTTTGTACCTTTATGTGTAGGGCTCACGGTTGCTTCATTTTGTTACTTGCAATTCTTCCCACCTCCATATGATATAGATGGTATATCCTCTGTTTCTCTTCCACTTCTCATTTATATTGTTTTATTTCATTTCATGGGAAATCTTTGTATGCTGTAGTTATAATCCCATTTTTGTGATATGAGATATAAGCAGAACTCATATTGGAGAAGAATACGGCGAAAACTGATCTAATGGTGTTTGAAATTTCTTCCTTTACTATCAATGTAAATTGCATATAGTAACAAAATGTAGGGCTGTTTATAATTAAACGTTTGCTTTAGGAGAAACTGTGCAAGACAATAGGGTCTTGGCATGTTGGTACTTATGCATTATGTCATTGGCTTTCCTTCTTTATTAGATCACATGGCATGCATATTATGGTTTCATATTCAGTTTAGGAGAATGAAGAACTTATTTCTGACTTGGTCTCTGGTACCAGGGGTCTATCTTTGACAGTTGAATTGCACGAAGAAAATCTTTAAACGCATAACAATCACCACATTGATATCAGAACAGTTGTGAGCATAATGTCACTTTCTCTATCATGGGTGATCACGTCTCAGTTTGAAAATAATGCAACAGTTTGAAGATTAGTAATAACACATTGTAAGCTCAATATGATAAATGAAACGGGAAGTCTAATTGATGGTTTGAAGTTGTCGTATAAACTAGTCTGATTTATAAAACATTACTGTATGGATGTCTATTGAGGGCAGGCCTTGGAGCAATTGATAAAGTTGTTCCTTTGTGACTATAAGGTTATAGGTTTAAGTCACGAAAATAGCCTTTTTGTAAAAATACAAAGGAAAGGTTGTGTGCATCATTGACCCTCTCTAGATTCCCACAAAACAGGTACCTTTGTACAGTGGGTACGTTAACTTTGACTTAATGGACGTCTATTAAAGAAACTAGTTGAATTGTTATTATTTTCTTGACATGAAGGGAACTAGGAGAAATCAGAATATTGCGCATCATTTTCAGACCGGTCATTAGTCTCTACTGTTAGATTTGTTGCACTTGGCCTTAAATAGTATGTTGTATTTGCAGGTTGGGGACCTCATGCATACTTCCAGATGCTGGCAGAGTCTCAAAGTGGTGTTCAATCTTCTAACAACATCAATCATCTTGCTGTGCAGCAAGCAGAGCTTCAGAGTGTGTATATTGACGCTCAGCGTGGCATGGAGATTCCAAGATTTAACAATAGAGACACAAGGCCCATGCTGGAGGGAAGTGGAAACTAGAGGAGGCATTGGCATTAGGTTTTGGAACTAGAAACTTAGGTCTACCCTCGTGTCCATACTTGTAATCTTGGTAGAGCTCTTCCTAGTGTTCATTCCATTACAGTTGAATTTATCTTTCTGATTCATTTTCTCACTTCTGAAGGGATTGGTTGTTCATATTTGATAGTCACCTGTTTGTTGGCATAAGAGATGATACTCAGCGTTTTGATTATTCCTCGTGCACGATTGATAGGTGATATCGCGATACTGTGTAAAGTGAAATGCCATTTCATTTTTGACTTCGTGCGTCAACATCCTATGATTCACTACATCACGAAATTGCTATTTTGATTATTCTCCAAGATGAGAAAATTACGTATTTGGACCGTGGAGCAGCACCGATGTTTAGTTAAGAATGGATAGAATAAGAAGGTTAAGCTACAAATGACTGGGCTATAAATTCAAAGATCTCCTTGCAATTGCTCACTGAATTTTCTTAAAATGAACTAATTAGACAACCAGGAGAAGTAGGAGAAGCAGATCGCAAGAGATCCAAAATACGAGGGGAAAAAACTCTAACGCAAAATCGTCAATTGTGTCAAAACAACAAAAATTGAAAGGATATACTCTTCTAGTGAAAGCTTTACATTCCAATGTGACATGGATTAAATGAAGATGAAAGATTTGAAAGAAGCCGCAGATAGACCTTTATCTTGAGAAATTCATCATACCACTAAACCAGTAGCATCACAACGTTAAAGTTTCAACATTCATATACAGCCCCGAATTTTCGCTCAATATAGGTAATTAATTAACACTCTTTAATCAATTTCAAAAAGGAGAAAAATAAAACGAAGTGACATTTAGTGCCTGTTGTTTTAGCTTTTAGAAACAGCATAAAGAGCTAAAATATAAGAATAACCATTTATAATAAGTGAAGGAGTTGATTGAGTGAGATTTCTCATGACTAGAATGGTGGTGGGAATCTTTTCTTCTTTATTTTTAAATAAGAAATAAGACGATGTTTTTAATTAAAGTTGTTTCTAAGTGTAGATAGTTTATAATAAACAATTTGCATTAATTTGAAAGATTTACATCCCACCTAATGGTATATTATATGCATTTTTCATATGTATCTTAGCCTATCAACAAATTTGATTGCCAAATTTTGTTAATGTTGACAATATAGGTACCTCAAATTCTCTCTCGCAGTTAAGTTTTGATTGGCATACTATAATATTTAATATGATCCACTAATATATTTATTATTAATGGACAAAATATCTATTATTGGTCCATTTAATCATCATGATTTTATTTTTTAATACTATAGTGCAGTAATTGAGACTGGCTTTAATCTCCAATAAAGAACACGACTTGTCGATGTATTGATCTGGTGTTTGGTGTGTCTTTGATTATTGTTTTTCCTCTTTATTTCTTTTATTTTCCCAAATGTATTGATCTAAGTGTTTTGTTACACACTCAAATCTTAAGAAGTGATATCAGAGCATCTTATTCAATTAAGAAAACAATATATTGATTGACACAAAGTTTGATATCGACAATTTTGATGGAAAATAAACTTTTCCATCTGTAGAGTTTAGATAAAGGCCATCTGATAAAATTACACTGTAAGAAAAAACAAACATTCCTTTACTCAGTAGCTTTTATTGATGATTGTTTGTGTATATATAGGCATACAATACAAGTGTCTGGAGAAGGTTGTAACATATTCTGTAATTGGTTGAGTTTTGGACATGGGCTTGGGTGTTGTTGTATTGACCCATTAGGCCCATGCTCCAGATATTTTTATTGCTTCTGGAGTCTTCTTGCGCATCTACCTCCTTACCCTTATTGCGCATTGTTGCTTGCTCATTCAACTTTCTTCTTTCATCTATTCTCTTTCATCTATCACTATCCTCACCCATAATAGATTGAAAATAGCTTTGGAAGGAAAATCTAAGAAGCTAGGCAGTATGACCAACAAAGAAGGGGAGGAGTTAGATGAAAAAGCACTCTCCTCCATACAACTTTACTTGTCCAAAGAGGTCATACGTGAAGTGGTTCCATACAACTTTGCTTGTCTAAATAGGTTCTATGTGAAGTGGTGAATGAAACTATTGTTGCAGGCATGTGGCTAAAATTAGAGTCTTTGTACATGACTAAGGACCTCACAAATAAGCTTCATTTCAATGAGCATTTATATACAATTCTTATGGCTTAAGGTACTTCTTTTCAATCTCATCTTGATAACTTTAATTCTATTATCATAAACCTAGAAAATATTGATGTGAAAGTTGAAGAAAAGGATAAAGCTCTTTATTGGTAGTCTTACTCCTTAGTTTTTTATGAATACTTCAAAGAAATCATGTTATATGGCACTACTGACACCTTATCTTTTAAAGATGTTAAATCTAACTTATTGTCCAAGGAAGATTTAATCTTGAACTTTGCCCCGAGTGCAAAAGGTTTGGATGTTAGAGGAAGATCCCAAGAAAAGGGTAATAGTAGTAATTCAAAGAAATATAGGTCAAAATCTAGAGGAAATAAAGCTAATAAAACATGTCATTATTGGAAAAAGTATGGACAATTTTTGAATGTTACAATTTGAAAAATAAGCAAGAGAAAGAGGAGAAAAAGAAATAACCCTAAAAATCCACTAAAGCTAGTGCTACTAAAATCGATTCTGAAGGTGATATCTTATTGTTTGTTACTTCCATTAATAAAAGGAGTAAAATCGAATGAATTTTTGGTTCTGGATGCACTTATCATATGCTTCCTTATAGGGACTAGTTTTTCACTTTTTAACTTGTTGATAGTGGCATTGCCTTGATAGGCAATGAGGCCCATTGCAAAGTAAGTGACATTGGTAGTATTCAGATCAAGACTCATGATGGTGTTATTAGGAATTTGTCCAATGTTCATTATATTTCTAACTTGAAACAAAAATTGAATTCTTTAGACACATATGAATCTCTTAAGTACAAGTATATAGCTGAAGGTGGAGTTCTTAAGATTTTGAAAGATTTTTTGCTTGTTTTGAAAGTTTACCATTATGGTAGTTTTTATGTCATGTAAGGTTCAATTGTAATAGGTTTTGTAGCTATGTCTGATTCTAATGTTACCAAATTATGACATATAGGCTTGGGCCATATAAGTAAGAAAGGCATGAGACTTCTAAACAAAAACGATCTTCTTGGAGATCAAGGCATTAGTAACCTAAAGTTTTGTGAACATTGTGTTTTTGGGAAATAAAAAGAGATAGTTTCTTTATTGCAACTCATTGTACCAAAGATATTCTTGAGTATGTTCATTATGATCCACGGGAATTTTATAGTTCCTTCTTTTGGAGAAAAAAGATATTTCATGTCTATTATTGATATTTTTTCGTAACATCAGGGTCTATTTCTTGAGGCACAAAAGTGAAGCCCCTCATTTTTTAAAAAGTGGGAAAATCTTATTGAGAACCAAATAGATAAGAAGGTTAAGAAGCTCAAAATAGACAATAAGTTAGAGTTTTGTAATAGTGACTTCACTTAATTTTACTTAAATCATAGTATAGCATGACATAAGAAAATTTTTAGGAAGCCTCAACATAATGGTGTTATAAAATAGATGATCTTTGGACGAAGGTAGTCTCTACTACTTATTATTTAGTCAATTGATGTTAATACCTTTCTCTTATCTTTAAACTCTTATAAAAAGTATAGGTAGGTAATCATGTTGATTATTATGTTTTAAGAGTTTTTAGACGTCCTACATATGCATATGTAATGTTAGTAAGCTTATACCTAGAGCTAAAATGTGCATATTTCTTGTTTATACATTCAAGTCTAAAGGATACCAGTTGTGGTTGTTTGATTATAAGTACTAGAGAGTCATTCTTAGTAGAGATGTTATTTTTCAAGAGGATGTTTTATTTTCTCCTATAAAAGATTTTGTTGTTTCTTCTTCTACTTGTATATATGATTTCAAAAGTATCAGCTAAAAGGTGGAGTTAGAGCTGAGACGTGTTTCTCCTTTAAATGTAGATGTCCTTTATTTCTCTAATACTCAACTAAATGAACAAAATGATAATGGCTATATTACCACAGCTCCTATTGAGATATAATTTGTTGCATGCGATAAACTAAGGAGAAAAATTAAAAAGCCTATCAAATATGTAGACGATGAAGATGATTTGGTTGTTTATGCATTATCAATTGTACAAAAAGTTGGTGAAGGTATAAAACTGGTGAAGGTATAAAACTTTCTTGTTCTTCTGAAGTTGTCACCTATGGTGATTCTTTTAAATAATTTGTGGCAAAGAATGAAGAAATTGAGAGTCTCCATAAAATCAATGCATGGGATTTATTAGAGCTTCCAAAAGGTAAACGAGCTATAAGTTGCAAATGGATCTATATAAGGATGGTACAAGATGTAAGGTAGAAGGAACACTTAGTAGTTAAAAGTTTTGACCAAAGAGAAGGTATTGACTTTAATGCAATCTTTCCTCTAGTTGTACATTATACCTCTATTTATGTGCTACTTAAATTTGTTGCTTTTTTATCTTAAGAAACCTGACATAAATTTTTTTTTCTTCATAGAGAGCTTGAAGAAGAACTGTACATGAAGCAACCTGAGGGATTTGTAGTTCCTAGTAAGGAGAGATGTATATGTCATTTGTGTAAGTCTCTTTAAGGCCTTAAGCAAGCTATTAGATAGTGGTTTAATATATTGATGACATGCTTATTGCATCCCACAACAATTATTTTATCAATACTTTGAAATTTCAACTAAGCTAGGAGTTCGACATAAAATACCTTGGTGCATCCAAGAAGATACGTGGGATGGAAATTCACAATGATCATCAAACGAGTAAATTATTTCTTTCTCAAAAGAAATATATTATAAAGGTGCTTGAAAGGTTTAATGTGCTTGAAAGGTTTAATGTGCTTGACTATAAACCTATTTCTACACCTCTTATTACACATTTCAAATTATCTTTTAATTTAGTCTCAACAATAGAGGAAGAAATACAATGCATGTCTAGCGTTCCTTATTTTAACGCTAGTCGAAGTTTAATAGATGCTAATGATATGCACTAGACCTAATTTATTATATGCTATGAGCATAGTTAGTTCGTATATGCATAATCCTAGAAAAAATCATTGAAATGTTGTTAATTGGATCCTTGATTATTTAAAGGGTACTTCTAACTTGGGTTTGTTGTTTGATGATCACAAGGCTATATCCAATGATGTAGTTAGTTTTGTGAATGTCGATTATGGTGGTGATCTTAACAAACATAAATCTCATTTTAGTTACCTTTTCACTCTTGGTTATGGTGATATTAGCTCAAAAGCTTCCCTTCAATGAATTGTTGCCTTTTCAACTACATAAGTGGATTATGTTGTAGCTACTAAGGGTATGAAAGAGGTTATTTGGTTGCAGGGTCTTTCCATTAAGCTTGATGATGCACAAGGAGTTAACATTATATATTGTGATAGTCAAAATGCTATTCACTTGACCAAAAATGACATATATCATTCCAAAACCAAGCATAATAATGTCAAATGTCACTTTATTAGGGATATTATTGTTGCAGAGAATGTTACAGTAAAAAGGGTCCATACTTCAAAGAATCCTACCAAATTTCAATATTCTTTTGACTTGTTTGGAGCTCTCGTCATTTAATTGGCCTTTGGGGCTTTAAGGTGATGGAAAACTTTGTTGGATTGGAGATTATTGATAATATGGGTGTTTCAAATCCTCCTAGCCCTTGATTTTTGGTTGACATTATGGTCCACTAATGTTTAATTAATGACCATATTTATTATTAATGGGCAAACAATTCATTTTTTGTCCTCTTGAGCATTATAGCTTTATTTTTTAATACTCTAATGTAACTAATGTTTTAAAAACTGGACCAGACATCGAACGGGTCGAAGGAAAGGTTTAAGGTTTAGAGGTTCAATCGATAGTGAATCACTATCAAACTGGAATATAATAAATAAAATGAAAATTTTATAAGAATAAATAAAAATAAAATCAAATATAATTAAATTTTAAATAAATTTGAGTTTAATAATTATAATATATTTAAAATAGATACTAATTTATAAAATAAAACTAAAAACTAATTTCACCCATTACTATTTTCAAATTTTAACAAGAAGCATGGAATAGTAATTCAGGAAGAGAGTGGCAGTGTCCTTGTAACTTTGTCAGATACTCATCCATAACCACCCTGTCCCATTAAAAGCCCTGACACGCCCTATTCAGCATTCCAGTCTGTCTTTCCAGTACCCATACCATACAAACATAGCCTTCATCTCTTCCCCAAAACAGCACAGATCTCTAAAACAAAAGCGTCATGTCTCTACGTGGATTGATAGACACCACATTTAAAAGTCTATTTTCGGAAGTCATATTCTAACACAGGAAACTTATTTTCTAATCTTAGGGATAAAGTTCAAAGCTTCTTTACATTTTCACTTCTCACCGTCTCACTTCACCAATCACTACTCTCTTGGGAGCAAATGTTGGAGGCTCCCCAAAGACTCCTATCGGCTGCGTCGGTGGTCCATAGGCAGTGGAAGAGATGATGGCCGTCGGAGGCAGGTGGCGCCGCATGGACAAGTGGTGCGACAGGGAACGCCGGCGAAGCAGAGGCGACGGACGGAGCTGCGAGCCTCGCCGGTGATATTTTGAAAGCCTTCGGACGCCAAATCAGGTAGTGGGTAAGGTTGTGGTTGCGTTGATGGTAGAAGAGGAGCTTGTTGTGATTGTTGATGTGTGGGTTGCGAGTACAACGGTGAAGGGGTGATGGGGAGTGGAGAATGGCAGACGGTGGTGGGGAGTTCGGGCTTAGATCTACTGCCGGTCTTAAATAACCGATTCGTCGAAAAACCAGCCGGCTCTCTGATAAACCGACCGGTTTTTATACTCAAGGGTTATTAACTAAAACCGAACCGGACAAATGGCCGGTTCAGATTATTTTCGGTTGGGCCGGCCGGTCCGATTCGATTTTTTAACCCTTGGTATAGATTCCTTTATCAAGTTCTTCATTTAAGAACATAGTATTTAAATCTATTTGATGTATGTCAAGATCCATTCCTACTACTAAGGCTAGAATTAATCAAACCAATGAAAATCTCAAAACAAATGAGAATTTCTTCTCATAATCAATCTCTTCCACTATATGTATCCTTTTGCTATTAGACATACTTTGAATATTTTAAAGCTGCCATCACTTAACATTTTAAAAAACTCATTTATTCTTGATGGTTATATATGTTTTTAGAAGATTACCCAAGTTTGATACTTGGATCAATTTCATTAATTTTCATTCTTATTCTATTATTGTAATTCATTTATCCTTACTAAGAATATATGGATCCTTTTCATATTCCTTGTCTTATTATTTTCTTTTGAAAATACTATAAATGTTATTATTTTTAACTTCAAAGTTATATGAGGAATAATCCACTCATAATATAGGTATAATGAAGATTTGAGAAACAAATCTTGTTGGAACTCCACCCTGGTGAGTCACGTGTCCGACGTCCTACGTGACATCTAGACGTGCATCCCACGAGGGAGGAATTCTCCACCACGTCAAACCATAAACACGAACCCATTTCAATTACTTTCGAACAGATCTCGAAAGATTCACCCTAATTTCCCTCCTGAAAAAAATTGATCTTCTTAGGGCTCAAAATTAAATCCGATTCCTAAGCTAAAATGAAAGTTCACGTCTCTAGATTATTCAGAACCAAAAATCACTTCATTCGGGTCTCTATAAATCGAGAAACCACCAATGTACGGAAGCATGTTCAATATTTCCATTCAATTGTCTCACTCGATTTAATCCGTAAATTTCAATTTAACCCCGAAAGCTTTAGATTTTTTTTATGGAAGGTAGAAAATTTTCTTAGAAAACCAATGTTTCAAAAGTCAAGTAAATCAGAGGTCAAACGAAGAAGTTATAAGCTAAGAAGTGGAAGGAGGTTGAATTTGGAAAGAAAAGAAAATCAGAAAATAAATTAAGGAAAAAAGAAAAAATAATAATTAAATTAAAAACTGCATCGTCGCCCTCTGCAGAGCTGCCTCGCACTCTGCAGAGTGCGAGGCAAATGCTCGTCTCACGATCGCGAGGCCTCGTGACCAAAACACACCTAAAACTTTGAAAATTCATAACTTTTTACACCGAATTCCAAAATTCAAAAATTTGGTATCAATAAAAAGCTAAAAGGAAACTCTACAACTTTCATGAAGAATGCAAAAATCAATTTAGTCTCTAAGGGAGGTAAAAACTATTTCAAATCTACTACCTATAAAATGACATATCAAACAGTAACTGAAATTTTTCAAACCTTATATCTTCTTACTCCT
>JANTPM010000244.1:12029963-12046914 GCA_025434745.1 Erythroxylum divaricatum | reverse complement strand
TCTGATCCTATCATTTGTTATACGCTATTGTTTGATATGCTAGTTGGTTGTGATCAGGTAAGATCTCACGCTAGTATCTTGTGATAGTGCTTATCATCTAACAGCCCCTTGCAAGCTCAGGGTGGATGCAAGAAACCCTAAGCTTAGACTTCAGATCCTGAAACCGAGTAATTGATAACGACTTGGTGAAGATATCAGCAAGCTAGTCATTGGTACTATAATGTTGAACTGATAAGAAGCCAAACTTTACCCGCTCACGAACAAAGTGAAAATCAACCTCCACGTGCTTTGTTCGTGCCTTAGACATGACATTGTGAGCTAAGAAAGTTTCCCCCACATTGTCACACCAAAGGATAGCCTGTTGAGTTGCAGCAAGACCCAATTCCTTTAGAAGTGACCTTAACTGAATGACATCTGCCATTTTGTTAGCAAAAGAGCGATATTCAGCCTTCGTAGATGAATGGGCCATAGTAAGTTGCTTCTTGGAAGACCAACTGATTAAATTCGTTCCCAAGTAAACAGCAAAATTGCCCATAAAGTGCCTGTCATCCTAGCCACCAACCCAGTCCACATTAGTAAAAGCCTACAATTGAGTAATGTTTGATTTGGTAAATAGAAGACCATGATTAGTAGTCACCTTAATGTAGCGAAGCAACCTCTTGCAAGCTTCCCAGTGCACGATCGTTAGGGCAGACATAAATTGGCACAACCTATTCACGGAGAAGGAAATGTTAGGCCTCGTGAGAGAGGCATATTAAAGAGAATCCACGGTGGTTCGATACAATTCTGGATTATCTAAAGGGTCCCCATCTACCAACGTATATTTGGCTGTGCATGGCATTGGAGTGTTAACGCCTTTGGCTTCATGCATATGAGTGCGATGAAGAAGATCAGTTAAATACTTCTTCTGAGATAAGAAAATATCAGAGCCCATGCAAATCACCTCAATACCCAAAAAGTACGTGAGAGCACCAAGATCACATAATTTAAATTTAGCTTTGATCTTAGCTAGACATTCCTGAACATGTTGAGTGCTATTGCCTGTGATGGCACTATCATCAACATAAACTAACAAGTATAGCATCACACGATCCTCATTGTAAATAAACAAGGATGAATCAGTGTGAGAACCTGTAAAACCAATACTTTCTAAGTACGTGCTCAAGCGATGAAACCAAGCTTTAGGCCCTGTTTGAGGCCGTAGATGGACTTACACAATTTACAAACATAAGTGGGACAACAAATATCAATAAATCCCTGAGGTTGTGCCATATAGATTTCATCATCAAGAGTGCCATTAAGGAAAGCATTAAAGATGTCTAGCTGATTGAGACACCAACTATTGGAAACAGCAATAGCAAGCATTGTGTGTATGGTAGGAGCTTTGATTACTGGACTAAAGATGGCAGTATAGTCCACCCCTTCTTGCTGAGGATAACCCTTAGCAACCAAACTCACCTTGCAATGTTCAATTAAACCATTAGAATGATGCTTGAGCTTATATACCCATTTATTTCCAACAACATTAGCACCAGGTGGTTGAGGAACTAAATCCCAAGTACCATGCTTAATTAAAAACGGTAATTTCAGTGCTCATAGCAGCTCACGAGAGAGGAAGCTTTATTTCTTTAGAAAAACAAGATAGTTCAGAGAGAATAGCCGTGCTTGAGCAATCCAACAACGACACAACCACGTTGAGCTCTTTATTTTTAGGATAGGGACGAAGGACCATAGCATGCTGACCTCCAAGTGATGGTAATGGGCCAGTAGTAGCATTGGGCGCATCATGATTCCCACTGCGTGAAGGAAATGGCTCACCAGGCATATTAGACTTAGCACATGTCTCAATATTAGCAATGGATGCACCACGTGGACCCCCATGGGACATTAACGAGGCAGCAGATGAGTCACATGGGACATAAATGGAATTGGGCTCTTTACGTGGGCCAACTGGTGATGGCAATGGGTCAGGAGACGAGTCCAAAGAAGGATTAAGAGCTGAGGATCCCAAAACAAAGAATTGGCCTGAAGAAGGAGCAGAGGAAATATGATCCATTGATAAGGAAATAGGCAATGAAGAAGTGATCGTGAGTCAAGTTATGGGATCAACAGTAGCGCCACCAAAAATGGATGAAGAATGTTACTGGTGCGATAACTGTTTATAGAGAAAATGAGCTTCATCAAACCATGCATGCCTACATATATAAACCTGATTGATGTCAGAATCAAAACACAAATATCCTTGATGGGAGCGAGAGTAGCCCAAAAAGACGCAAGCACTTGTCCAGAATTGAAACTTGTGGCGATTATAGGGACACAGTAATGGATAGACCGTGCAACCAAAGATCTTAAGGAAACCATAATCAGGAGGAGTGCCAAACAACTTTTGAAAATGGGCTAAAACTTGAAAAAACTGGTGTTGGAAGACGATTAATAAGATACACTGTTGTCAAAAAGGCATGAGACCAAAAATGAAAGGGAACTCTAAAATGAGCTAATAATGACAATCCAGTATCAACAACGTGGCGTATTTTTCATTCAGCAAGCCCATTTTGCTCATGGGAGTGAGGACAAGCAACACGATGTTCAATTCCACATTGACGAAGATAATTGTTCACAACCTGATACTTACCACCCCAATCAAATTGAAGAGCCTTTAAAGGTCGTTGAAACATTCATTCAACTAGCTTGTGAAACTCAGTAAACACATGAACAACATCACTTTTTTGCCGAATGGGAAATAACCATATAAATTTAGTACAATTATCGATGAAAATAACAAACTACTTTTCTCTATTGAATGCCAAATTGGGAGCAGGCCCCTACATATCATAATAGACTAAAGCTAATGGCTCAGGAGTTACTGTGCCAATACAAAGAAGAGATAGGAGACTCAACTTTCCTGAACAACACGAAGAACATTGTTGAGTGGGTGGTTTTATTATTGAACAAGGTAAATGAAATTGCTTGACGAGAGAAATAACTGAAGAATAAGAAGGATGCCCAAGACAAGCATGCCAATCTGTCAAAGTTGCTGTGAACGTCACAAAAGCTTGAGGTGAGAAACCATGCTGTACTTGAGTGAAGCCGGGCAATTTGTATAAGCCATCCTCAACTAAGCCTTGCAACAAAACTCGCCTAGTTATTTGATGCTTCACAGTGAAATGATCATCATGGAGCTCAAAGAAACAATGATTGTCTTTCGCAAATTTATGAATGGAGAGTAAATTACATTTGATGGCAAGGACAAGTAAAATATTACACAAATATAATTGTTTACTAGCAGAATTCAAGGCAAGATGGCCAACATGTTTAATATCCAAATTGTAACCATTACCAACGGTGACAGTATCTGTACCTTTATAGTCATTAGCAATGTGGAGAGCACTCAAGTCAAGAGTAATATGTTGATCAACACCAGAGTCAGCTAGACACTCCGAAGACGAAGTGTGAGTCGTTGGACCAGTGGTCAAATTAGTTTTGGAATGATCAGATTCTTTGGTGAAGAGATGATGACACCACTTAGCTTGATGATTGTTAAGACCACAGATTTGACATGGTGTCTTAAAATATTTCTTGTTAGACTTATTATTGCATTGTTGACCGCCAGAGAATGATTTGGATTGAGTGGCCTTGTAACTGATTTGTACCTAGAATTTTCAAATCCAAAATTACCAAATTTTTTCATATTAGCAACAGCCCCAGAGTAATTTTTTTAGCTTTTCAGGAGAATGTCATAGGAGATTAATTGACCAGATAACTCGTGAAAATCAATATGGTCTCCCTTAGATGATAAGACATTCATTTTTGGGTGACACTCTGGAGGAAGAAAGTAAAAGTTATTCGCATTAAACCCAGTTTTGCTTAAGGGCATACCAGCAACTGCCAGCTAATCCCTAATCTGTTGGGCTTCCTTCAAAAACTCTAGCATTGATTTTCCTTCAAGAGAAAGATCCTGCAACGCCAAAATCAATTAGATCTGTCTAGAACTGGACTCATAACCAAAAGACTTCTTAAGTGCCTGCCAAACATCATACGATGTCTCTATGTCATTCTAATAAGGAAAGATTTCTTCAGTTAAAGAAGATAAGATCCAACTTAATAACTGTTGGCCTTTCCGTTCCCAAAAGAGATGTGCTAGATTGTCTTCCAACTCATTAGTTTCGGTGCTATAGATCTGCTTAGGTGGAGCAGAAGTTGAGCCGTCAATATGACTAGTGAACCTATAGCATTTAAGAATCGGGTTGAATTGTGTTTTTCACGAGATATAATTTGTGGAGTTTAGTTTAACTAAGAAGGTTTGCTATGCAAAAGGAAGGGTGGAAGAAATAGAAGAAGCAATGGGTTTGTACTAAATTGTGTCAGTAGTTTGCTTCGAAGAGGAAGAAGAGTGGGAAGTTGGTGAAGTCTGCATATGTAGCTTTGATACCAAGTCAAAACTTAAGAACGTGTTTGATGTGAATTGAAGCTTAATTTCATTATGTATCAATGTATGTATTTATACACAGTTTGTACTTCATTTGAAATACAACTGATCTTATCAACTCATCTGATCCTATCATTTGTTATATGCTATTGTTTGATACGCTAGCTGGTTGTGATCAGGTAAGATCTTACGCTACGCTAGCTGGTTGTGATCAGGTAAGATCTTACGCTAATATCTTGTGATAATGCTTATCATCTAACAGCTACTATCACAATTAGAATTCATATGGGGCATTGAAATACTTTCTTCTATTCAAACAAGTTCATAAAGAAATATTTGGAGAACAAAAGGGTAATGATGCTTTTGTAACAAAAATGAAGTGTACATAGGCTAATAATCATACATAAAAATGAAAAAAAAAGATGTATGCTCTATTTCTCATTCATTTTTAAGAAATGAGTAACCAAACTGAAATATATAATCAAACAAATCCCACTAAATGTAATCACAACGTGATGACTACGAAACAAATCCAATAAACAAAACAATGTTTGAGTCCAAAATTATAATGAAAATATGGGACAACTCAAAAGGAAAAATTCTACAAAAGCATAAGTAATACGTGAAAAGAGATTTAGAAGATCAAACCTAGAGGAAAACAAAGCTTTATAAGAGGGCTAGGAATAATTTGATTAATGAATGAATGACCTTAGTATTATATGTTCTAATTTTTTCCCCTTATGTTGTTCTTCTATGCAATAATGTGAGATTTATATAAATAATGGAAGATAGAAATTACGTGTCACCTTAAAATATAATGTTATTAAAATTTGAATAATTTTAGAACGTAATTAATTTAAAACAATTTAAAATCTGACGAAAACTTCGGCATATTTAACTTGCGTTTACTTTTCCACGTAACATGCAACAGGCCGAAGACAGAGCAGTACAGGAGGACACCTGACTCGCGAATTGTGAAACGTGTCGCTGTCTCATTTCACTTCACCGGGACTTGTGAAGCAGTGTGTTGACTGTTAGCTTCAAGTGATCGACTGTTAAGTGCTATAAAAACATGCAAACTGGAGGTTCAACTTTGCAAAGAAATCAGAGACGGCAATGGAGAGTGGAATAAGAAGTTTGGAAGATTCAGGTCCTTATTTCCCTCTCCACAACAGCGATGGCATTGAGGACACCCTTAGCTCGGACGACCGTTCCCTGAGACAGCTGGGTTATAAGAATGAGCTCAATCGCAATCTCTCGTACGTATCGCTTAATTGTTCTTTTACTCAATTAATTAGCTAGAAATTCAATGGAATTTGTTGGGTGGCACTGGTAGGGCAATAGCCAACTTTTCAATGGCCTTCACTGTGGTGTCTGTGATTACTGGGATCTCTACACTCTACAACACTGGGCTGACTTACGGTGGGCCCTTGACTATGATATACGGTTGGCCGATTGTCTGCACATTCACCATGTTGGTGGGTCTATCCATGGCTGAGATTTGCTCTGCTTATCCCACGGCGGGTGGTCTTTACTACTGGAGTGCTAAGCTTGCTGGGACTAAGTGGGGTCCTTTCGCTTCCTGGATTACTGGTTGGTAAGTCTTTTTCTTTTTCTTTTTCTTAACATATATATATTTTTTTATGGACTGCCATTCCACACAAACAGTAATTAAGGATAGATTGGCACTATAGTGATATCATCTAAAGAGTTAAAAGTCACCGAAATCGTTATCCCATTTATTAAAATCGAATCCTTGTTATAGATGAATACTGATTGCGGCCAGATCTCTGTTAAATTTTGATGACCCATAGAGCCGGGTCCCATTTTGTCCAGTGCCTTATGTCCCAACAACACCCTAGTCATTTAAATTTCTTCTCTCTTAGTTATTGTATGGTTGGGATGTTGTTGGCCCTTTGTCCCAACAACACCCTAGTCATTTAAATTTCTTCTCTCTTAGTTATTGTATAATTAGGATGTTGTTAGAACAGAAAGTACTGGACAAAATGGGACAGAAGAATTGAAAGAGAGGGGCATTGATGAACCAAATTGGCCACTACAAGACAACTCATCCCTACTACGTTTGTGTTTTTCTCCTCTTTTTCACTCGTAGAGATGCCACACGCAACCTAACTTTTTGGGTAACATAAGGAGCGTCTAATAGTAATCTAGACTAGAAATGCTTAAGCTACATAACATGATAACTTCACTTTAACCGGTAACTTTTAAGATATTGTCACAAGAAATAACAGTCAGCTCATCGACGTCTTAACTGTCTAAGCTTGAAAGTAAGAGAGAAAAATTAAATTTACCAGCTGGGGCTTTGATACAATAACTTGCTTTACTAATACTAACATAATTGCTCGTTAAAAGCCTGCATTTTCTTTCCTCAAATCAGAATCCAAGGTCCTCTTCAGCAACACCGCACCTCTAGCCTGAATACAGAGACGTAATGATTAGGTACAATATGTTATGGCGTCTTGGCATAGAGCAGAGGTCGAAAATCCGACCTGGAGACATTAAAAGAATTTTGCAACTTAAGGTGGGAACTGGGAAGTAATTGATGATCCTGATGTGTATCCATCATTTCCCACTTGTCTAAAGCTGAGGGGCCTGATACTGTGGCTCCTCTTCACGTCATTGGGGGAGGTTCACATCACGACCATATGATGTAGATATGGTTATATAGCCTTTTATAATAGTGTCAGGAACGGAAACAACCACAGCTCATACTCAGATCGGAGGAACAAGATAACTGGGAACCAAATATTGGAGCTTTTGATTCATATATACGAAAACAGCCTTCCATTTTTCTTCTGTCCTTCCCTGTTTCTTGAAGACTGTCTTAGAGCGTTGAAAGATGGGACTCACAAGTCACACATCACCAAACGGCAAGGTCTCTCTTGATTCCAGCACCGTTCGTCTTAGGGAGCTTGGCTACAAGCAAGAGCTCAAGCGAGACCTATCGTAAATCTCTAACAAACCTTTCTTTTGTGAAACCTTTTCTCAAAGAATTGGAATCATTATGTAGCCTTTTCCGGGATTTGCAGGGTGTTTTCCAATTTTGCATTTTCATTTTCAGTCGTGTCAGTGATAACTGGTATAACAACCTTGTACAACACTGGGCTGAATTATGGTGGGCCAGTTTCCATGGTGTATGGCTGGTTTGTAGCTTGTGGGTTCACCATTTTTGTTGGGTTAGCAATGGCTGAGATTTGCTCTGCTTACCCAACTTCTGGTGGTCTCTACTATTGGAGTGCAAAGCTTGCTGGCTCTAAATGGGCACCCTTTGCATCGTGGATTACTGGCTGGTAATTCTTTTTATCTTTTAGGATGTTCATATCAACTTTGAGTTGCTGTTTTCTCCATGACTTTTGACTTTTGAGTCACAGCTTATCTACTTTACCTTTGATCTCATTTCCCTTTTTGCTGCGTGCGCTTGCATTTCCCACGTCAATACTTTAGTCAACAATCAGAATAAGTCTTGGCATTTAAAGGCGTCTAAGTTAGCATGGAATTCGGAATTTCATGTTCTTTTATCTCCCTTGTTTGGGTCATAATGTCATGACTGACTTGGTGCTAGAATCGCAGGGTGTATAGTAAGTCGTCGTAGTAGGGATACCTACATAAGTTTCTTAAAGTCCTTTCATCCAGCCTTTTGAATACTAAAAGCACCATACACACGGCTTTTTTATCTTGGCTGTAGAAGCTTTCTATGGAATGTTAAAGCGACTTCTTGGTAATTCCTTTTCCTATTCAAGGACATTGGGCAAAATTATGCCTGATGATCTCTTAATATATAGATTTCATTGCATCTATTTAAATCTTATCTTCTGTTTGTCCACGGAGACATCATCCGCATTTGCGATTTTGAGCATGAAAAAGTTTCAGATTTTTCTTTTCACAAGTTGGTTATAATCTTTATATTGTTGAATTAATTCCATTTAATTGTTTGAAATACATTGACATTCTAACACCAAAAAATGTATTTGTACAAGGAATTTGTCTAAACTGGCATGATGAAGGATGGTTGGATGAAAGAGTCCAATATAGGAAAAAGAGAGCATGTTCTTTTTCCTGTGACCCATTTTCTGAAAAGATGCAAGTAAAACACCTGGAAATAATAAATATTAATCAAGCGTCTATGTACTCACAGTTTAGACGCGTATACTAAAATTGATTATCTACATTGAACGTATTCTTATCTGAGCTTACGATCAACCATGGAAATTGTAAATGCTAAGTATTTACTGCTTTTGACTGGCTTATTCAAATGTGTTTGAAGACATGAAATGGATTGTAATATTGTCACCCAGTTCCTAGTTGTTCCTGTGGTTGAGTTGAGATAATAGCATATAAAGATTCAGTGTTTACTTGTGGTATCACATAACCGAAGCTTCTCTATTAGAAACAATATGCTAAATAGATCAATTTTTATTTTGCAGGTTCAACATTGTTGGTCAGGTATAATTGAGACTCGACTGTGGAGTTTTCTAGGCCTCAATAAAAAATGATCTAATATCTTTAATAAGTTCTCAATTTAGTTGAATTTACATTGTAGTGGGCAGTTACAACAAGTATAGATTTCTCGCTTGCACAACTCTTTCAAGTGATCATTCTTCTGAGCACAGGCGGAGCAAATGGTGGTGGATATCAGGCATCGAAGTATGTTGTTATCGCTATGCATGGAGGAATTTTATTTCTACATGCAATTCTTAATAGCCTGCCTATCTCAGTATTATCATTCTTTGGACAGCTGGGTGCTGTTTGGAATCTTATAGGTGCGGTGAATGAATGGCATTGATTTATCTCACATTTTTATGTTCTTGCCAATGCGATTGTTGACTTTTGATTATCTTTGTCTTCTGTAGTTGTTGTGGGTATCACAATTATAATACCATGTGTTGCAACAGAAAGGGCTAATGCCAAGTTTGTGTTCACACACTTCAACTCTGATAACGGTGAAGGAATCCATAACAAATTCTACATTTTCGTTATTGGACTTTTGATGAGTCAATACACCCTTTCTGGGTACGATGCGTCTGCCCATATGGTAAGCAGTAGTTATCTTCCCGTTGAATCATAAAGTTTGACGAAATAGAGAGTTGAAAGAATATTGAGGAGAATTGTGTAATTCGGTATATCTATATGTTAATATTATAGGGGTATTCATACATGTTGGATGAGTTTAAATAAAAAAGAAAAATCAAGATGATAATTAAATTACATACACGATTCTAGTCTAAATTGAAAATGATTGTTGATTTCTAGAGATATGTAAAAGATATGTGTTAACACCCTGTCTCAAACACAAGGTGTCGTGGAAGATAAGAGCTTGAGTTTGGAAATGATTTGCAAGTCATTAAGATGGATGTGACTTTGTGAAGATGTCTGTAGTATGAGATTATGATGATATTGGAACAAGTTGTACGATGCCTTAAAGAATATGATGTCGAACAATATGACAATCAATCTTAATGTGTTTAGTCCTTTTGTGAAAGATATCATCATGAGCAATTTGTATGGCATTATGGTTGTCACAATAAAGGGGAACTGTAGACGAAAAAGATACACTTATATCTTGAAAAAAACCATCATAACTAGAGGAGTTTAGAGGTAGTATCAGCAAGAGCTTTATATTTACCTTTTGTACTGAATCGGGAGACAATTGTTTGTTTGTTGATGCGCCATAAAATGAGAGATGTTCCCATAAAGAAACAATAACTAGTGGTGGATCGAAGATCCATTAGGTCTCATTGCATACCATCACTAAGTAGGTTCTCATTAGTAGTAGAAAGGTGATTATTAGAGTCAAGTGGAGTGTTAGGTGTCTTAGTATCAGTGATAACAGCCTGAGAGATGAGTTCAATAGCATACTAAGCTTGTGACTGATAGTATCCAAATTCATCAGAGGATACCTCAAAATCTAGAAAATAGTGCAAGTTATCCAAGTCTTTCATCTCAAACTGCTAATAGAGAAAGGACTTAAGAACAATGATACCATGTTTATCATCACCAATGATTATCATATCATGCACATAGAGAAGATAAAGAGTGTATCTTTGATTAGTATTGCAGAGAAGTAGGGCATCATCATCATAATAACTAGACTGGAACCCAAGATAGCTAATGGTAGAACTAAATTTTGCAAACCCGGCTTGAGGAGCTTGGTTTAATCTATATAAGCTTTATGAAGATGAAATACCCCATTAGGGTGATGATCATACGCCAGAGGAGGTTACATATGTATTTATTTTGTGAGATCGCCATTGAGAAAGGTATTCGTGACATCCATTGGGTAATAACTGCCAGTTTTTACTAGCAACAACAACAATGAGATTGTGAGCAAAATTCAATCTCATAATTAATGCCATATTCCTGAGTGAATCCTTTAGCGACATGACATAATTGGTATCTTTTTATTGATCCATTTACTTAAAGTCTTGATTTTATAGGCTCATTTGCAACCTACAACTGATCTATCTATAGGTAAGTCAACCAAGTCCTAGGTACATGTATAGGTAAGTGTTTGTAGTTCTTCTGTCATTGCTTATTGCCATAAAGCGTCAGAACTGGCTTTGCGATAGGTTCGAGGTTCATAAAAACACAATATGAAAATCATGAAGACAGAAAAAAGGTTGAATTACATGATCAATACAACAAAGCACTGGTAGCAGAGGGAGAGATTCTGATGAGGGATGGTCATTTGGAGAATTTAGTGGATCCACTGTTAGAGAGGATGCCATGGGAGTAGATGTAGGTGAAGGCAAGCTGGATGGCTACTTGGAAGAGAAATGTTAGGAAAAGAGATATAGTAGGATCATAGAAGAATTGACGAGGGGCTTCACTGACTCGAAACTGTGAAAAGCTCAAAAACATCTTATGTTCCTAAAAGGTTACATAATGAGAGATACGAAGTCTCTGTGACAAGGGATTACAGGCATCGAACTACAGAGTAGGGGGAAATTTACCTCTTTTATCCAAAACCTTCTTTGATCTTGAAACGTTGTCATCCTATGTAATGTAGTAGCTTAGATGCGTGGCCGTTTTGGTAAGTTCTCTGTCACTAATAAAGGTATGATGTTGTGTTGTTATTTATTGTTTTTTGGAAAGAGAGTGTATAAACCTCCAGAAGTTGAATTATTGACTTCTTAAATATTTTCAATATATACTCATTAATTTTTTTAAAAAAGTCTCTGTGACAAAGGATCCCAACATCAATAACTTTTGTGTTCTATTCTATATTCTAAGAAACAACATAGTCATGTCGGTGGTTCTAATTTGACACATTTATAAGGTTGTAAGAGAACAAAACAAGTACATCATAAAACTTTGAGAGTTTGATAATCAGGTGTATGATTAATCAGATGTTTATATGGATTAGAGAGATGTTATCCATGACATAAGAAGGAATACAATTTATAGTTTATACAATAAGAGTTACTTCTCTAAGTACATATAAGGTGTGCTCAAACATTATAAAGAATGTGTTTGTATTTTCATTATGCTTGACCATTTTGTTGAGATGTACCTGGACAAGATCTTTGGATAATAGTACCTTGTGGAGGAAGAAATTAGGTGAAATTTGTATCTTTGTATTCCATAATATTATTAGTGCGAAATATTTTAATTTTGCAAGGAAATTGAGTCTGAATCATATTAGCAAACGAGAGTAAATAAAGAATAATTCAGACCTATGGCGCATGAGCTAGATCTATGTATAACAAGAGAAATTATCAACAAAGATCACATAATATTTGACATCACCCCATAGTATCATAAGGAATAGGACCCTAAGTATCATAATGAATCATTTCAAAAGGTGCTAAGGAAATACAATTGCTGAGAGAAAAAGGTAAAGCATGACTTTTAGATAATTGACATGAAACACAAGTATAGTGTTCGATTTTAATAGAACCTAAAGAAACCACTAGAAATCAAATATCCTAATCTAGTAGGAGATATATGACTAAATCACAAATGCCAAAGATGAGAAGTGCTAGCCTCAATAACAATTTTAGATGGAAGATAGAGGGAATTAAGCTTAAACAACTACCCAACCTTACACCTTGTCCTAAGGATCGCCTGTCTGTGGATCTTGCATGTATAATCATTGCTTAAAAAAGATAAGTGAACATCAAATTCACATAATTGACTAATAAAAATGACATTTAAAGATAGTTTAGGAATAAGAAAAGTATTGGGCAAAGCTAATTTAGATGTTTGAGTGGTGCCTAAACTTTGAACATGCATATTATAATTGTTAGCTGTATAAACAATATGGTCGATCAGAGGTCATATAATTACAACTAGCAAAATCAAAGTACCATCATGAGGTAGTACCTGATGTGATATACAAGGCAGATGAGGAGGTAGTTCCCAAATTAGGTTAAAGTTGCTGGAAGAAAGCATAAAGATCTTTTAAAGACCCACCATGGTGGCAGCGACAGTAGTAGGAGGTTAAGGGGGCTTAGAAGACTTTCTATGTTGAAAATTCTATCGAAGTCATTTTATGCACTCATAAATATGATGGCTCTGCTTTTTACAATAGCGACAAGATTCTTTATAAGATTTCTTAACTGAATTTTGGGAACTCTGAGAGAATGAGGTCTGAGTGGCTAGAACAACGTTAGTATATGGATTAGACTTTTCTATATGAAGGGCATTAAGTCAACTTTCTTCTATAATTAATTTTTCGATCATGGTGCCAAGAGTTGGCAAGGATCCTCTATGGAGACGAAAGCTATGGATGGACTCAAATTTCTCCCAAAGAGTCATCAACAAATGCCAAATATCTTGACGATCGCAGAGAGTGCATAAATGGTGGCTGCATCAGGACGATGCCATAAAGGATCTTCAAGTGATATTTGATCCAAATTTCTTATAGTTCTGACACATAGTTGTGGAGGACTATGCCACAAAGGATCTCCAAGTGACATTTGATCCCAAATTTCTTATAGTTCTGACACATAGTTGTGGATTATTTATCCAGGTTGTTGTTACTTTTGGTAAAGTCGTCGATAAAGCTGAAACAAGGTTTGTGAATAAGTGATTGTCTGATAATGAGCAAGGAATATCCATCTTTCTGCTAAACAGGGTGTGTTGAACTCATAATTCATTAGATATTTTTTATGAATGTCAACTAAGTATCGTAAGTAAATTGCTCCCGGGATGCTAATGACAATATGGATGTGAGTGACGATATCGACCGTGACCTTGATACGGAGCTGGAGCTTCTAACTAGGATAAATGCGCTAACTATAGATATGATGCTAGAAATAGACCCCCTTATAATTTCTTTTGGATTTTGAAGATAAATTTTTTTTATTGGTCCATAATCGGACTTACTTAATATATTAAGTAAATTTCGAAAAGATTGAGAAAAATTGGTCATTCACAACCACTGATGAAGGATTCCTCAAAAAGTTAAGGATTAGTAATCCTTTTTCTTCAACAAGTTTAGTAATGAGTATAACAACTCTATTGTTCCAATGGAGAGAAGCATTAAAAATCAAGTTTGATTACTTAAACACACATATTTCATAATCATGTTAGGATCAGATGATTCATTTTATTCCAAGAAGGTGGACACTCTATAAATTTCTCCTCTTTTTCATCTACCGTCTTAGTTAATTTTGGTATTTCTCCAGTAATAATTCGCTAGAGGAGCCTTCCTTAAAAAAAACTACACTTTTAGCCCATAGATCATAGTTGGATCCATAAAATATAACATTGATAGGGTTTGAAATGTATTAGGAGAGTTTAAAGTTATCCATAATGAAGAAAAGGAAATAAAATGGAGAAATACAGTTTAAATTTGATTAACCTAACCTTAAAAATGGATTTGGAATGTCAAAAAGCTTAGGAACTGGTTTGATCTATAAAATACTTGAAGAAAAAAGGGACTGATAGGTTGATGTGGACTAATGATGTGATGTTAAGTAGGACGCTAATATCGAGATTACTAAGATGTGGCAATGATAGGATCTTGTTTGATTATGTGGCCATTGACATGGCACCTACACGGCTGATGATGTGGCCAGAGAGGAAAGTTGTGAGGAGTTGTCGTTTTGAGTTTAAACAGTGTTATTTTGATTTGTCCAAAATAACGTCTTTTAACCTGTTTTCTTCTTTGAAAAAGCTTCTAGTTAGGGTTTTGTGGGTGGAGGGACTTTAACAGGTTCGTGAGGGTAAATGGGAGAGTTTCTTATGGTATTATTTGCATGGTTCTTGATCTACTCAATCATAGAAACAATTTAGTATATGGTTGTTTTTGGAGTAAATTAAGAATGCTGAATAAGGAGACAAAAGGCTCCAAAGGAACTTTGAAAGAAAAACCCCAGAAATTTTTACTTTTTAAAAATAAAGTAGGCTCTAATACTATAAAAAAAAGAGAGCAGAAAAAGAATGTTGTAGAGAATTCTATATTTTGGTGTATCTATACTGGAATATTATAGGTATATTTATACATGTTGGATGAGTTTAAATAAAGAAGAAAAATCAAGATGATAACTACAAATAATTAAATACATAAGTCTAGGCTAAATTGAAGACGATTGTTAACTTTCAGAGACATGTAAAAAATATGTTTCAACAAAGTTGTAAGAAATGACCTATGTATGTCGAACTTTTTACAACTGTTATTAAGAAGAGAGCAAATGCATTTATGAGAAAGTACGACTTATGCGTCTAGTATCTATGTAGAACTTTTTACAACTGTTATTAAGAAGAGGGCAAATGCATTTATGAGAAAGTAAGGCATTGTGCATCTACTCCAGTTTGTTATATTGTTTGATAGTTGAAACTAAGAAGAAATTGAGGAAACACAATTTCCTGAACCCTAGAGCATATTAGAGCTTCAAGTGGGATTAGAATTTTGTTATATTTTTGTTTGAGCTATGTAATTAATGAGGACGTGAAACTTAGTAATCTTGTTTCCTGTGAACTGTTTTCATAGACAGAGGAAACCAAGAATGCTGATAAGAACGGACCAAAGGGAATAATTAGTGCCATCGGAATATCCACTATATTTGGATGGCTTTACATAATAGGAGTCACCTTTGCAGTAACCAACATCCCTTATCTCCTGAGTACAGACAATGATGCTGGTGGATATGCTATTGCACAAATATTTTACTCAGTATTCAAGAACAGATATGGCAGTGGAGTCGGGGGAATTGTTTGCTTAGGAGCTGTTTCTATTGCCATATTTTTCTGCGGTATGAGTTCAATGACGAGCAACTCTAGGTATTCATGCTTTATCTTTCATCTTTTGTTTTCCTTTTCTATTTTTGGCATCTCAAATTAATAAGCACTTTATGAGATAGTACCAACTGAAAGTTGTATATATTTATTTTCAGGATGGCCTATGCATTTTCTAGAGATGGGGCCATGCCACTCTCATCAGTTTGGCACAAAGTAAACAAGCAGGAGGTCCCCATTAATGCTGTTTGGCTCTCTGCATGCATATCTTTTTGCATGGCATTAACGGTATGACATGTGACCTGTAGTAGTTTTTTCTGTTTGTATTGGATCATTCCTTTTCACCTACCGCTTTATGTGTGATCATCTAATCCATACTTGCACGTACCTTCTTTTCTTGTTCTTATAGTACCATATTCATCCTGCTTCGTGTCATGTTATGCAGTATCTTGGTAGCCAAGTGGCATTTCAAGCCATGGTATCCATTGCAACCATTGGATTGTATATTGCTTATGCCCTACCCACCTTCTTTAGGGTGACTTTGGCACGCAAATCTTTCATCCCAGGACCGTTTAACTTGGGTCGTTACAGCATTCTTGTTGGTTGGACCGCAGTCTGTTGGGTGGCAATCATCTCTGTCCTCTTCTCTTTGCCTGTAGCCTACCCCATTACCAATAAGACACTCAATTACACTCCTGTTGCTGTTGGCGGCTTGCTCATTCTTGTCATTTCTTCTTGGATATTTAGTGCTAGGCACTGGTTTAAAGGCCCCAAAACCAATGTAAATGAATAAATTTATGCTCCCTGAAGATATACTCCGAATAGTTTTGCTATAAGGGCTGTAAGGAAATAAATTCTATAACGAGAGTAATCCAAGCTTTGAACCGTTTATAGCTGACAGATACAAGTTTAAAAATCTACCATCATAGTTATCTTCATGTTATTTGTTAATAGGAAAAATGGATCAATCGCAGACCACGTTGAAATAAAGGAGAGTTGTTGTTGGAAGCTTTGATGGGTTCCAAGTAAAGCTTTGACGGGCTCCAAGTAAAAGAACTTGCACAAAATAGGTGTTTGTATTGATAACAAAGTTTATAAGTACAAACAATATTCACAAAATACAAAAAAAAAAAAATCTCTCTAAATGCTACAACACTTTTTCTCTCTCTTTCTTTTCTCACAAAAAGCTATAGCTCTTAAACGCCTCTCTTCTCAAATGCTCTCTATTTTTTCATTTCATATATCTATATATGGTTACAAGGCCACATATATATAGACATACTAAAGGACTTCAAATCTAATTTAGATTCTTCTTACATTAAT
>JANTPM010000244.1:11970336-11981719 GCA_025434745.1 Erythroxylum divaricatum | reverse complement strand
CGAATTTTCATCATTTGTTCTTTACTCATGACTAATCTCTAAAATTTCTCATTCAAATAGTTCTAACTTCTATGAAATATTCGGGGTCCAACATAAATCCATCATGTTCCATATGAGATTTTACATAATGCCACTAAGGCATTTATGTCCTTCGCTTTATGGTTAGGTTAAACCTAGATCTGCAATCCATATAGGATATGATTCTGTTAAAAAAATAAAACAATAGATATTTGTAGATAAAATTTTTGTACAATAAGATTATACCTTTTTGGGTTTATTATAATTACAAGAAACACTTTAATTTATTTATGTTTTGCTTTTCAAAAGAACGTTATCCTTTTCTATGTTAATTCCACTTTGCCTTTTTAGAGTCCTTAGTGGATATTTTTCTTATCTTTTTTCCATTTGGATCCACCATGATGTTTATGCTTCCAGTTCATAACTCTATACAAGCTATAACCAACTATATATACCTTGGAGGACATCTTAGAGGTCTCAAGATGTTCTTCTTTTAGTAGGAGACGGCTCATAGCATCTTTCATTGCCTTGATGCTTTTATTGTGAGTTGGATGCATCTTCATATACTCTTAATTCTAAGGTAATGAACGAATCACAACTTGTACTTGATGCTTATATGATAGTTTGTGACCAACATCACGTAACTCACTTATCAAACATATGCCTCAAATGCTTTTACATTGTATAACCCAATTGTTTCTTATATATATGCAAACTTTATAATGAGTAACCTTACTTTGGTCATTGAAGTCCCTCCAAAATGTATAGCTAAAGTAGACCATATTTCCCTAGCAGTTTCATACTTACAAAACTTACGCATGATATCATTATTCATATTGCTTGGCAATGTAATGTGAGCTAATGAGTTCATTTTCCTCCATATTTCATAAGCATCACAATCCCTTTTGTGTTTGATCGTATTTACTTCCTCAAGAATGTCCATAGTTATGTTTTACGGATTTATATCCTCTTGCTCCTTTAGTATATATTGGATTTTCACGATCCAAATCTCATAATTGTCACCATTTAATTTCTCACGCTTATTAACTTCGGTGACAAGATTCTGATATGCAACAATCATTGTTGAAATTATAAAGTTTTTACAAAAAAATATATATACATACACGTCAATGTTATGCTATGCATATACATTCTGCGAATAGTTGGCTTTCAATTATCAACAAAATCGAAGGAGTATATATATTCTCAATCATCATTAACATGACAACTAAATAATCAAAAGAGTATATATATTCTCAATCATTACTAATATGACAAGTAAATATAGATGTAAGAAAATTAGAAACAGATAAAATACAGCATTGAATATTTAATATAGTTCTTAAAATTTCAAAAAAAATGCAGCATTGAAACTTATCAATTTTTAGATTGATTTTGTATTTCTATAAGTTAAAGGACTTCTTAAAAAAGCTTTTCTTTTATTCAAAAATCATATTTTGAATATTTGTATGTTTCAAAAGATTGTCATAAGTCCTTTTTAAGTGAATATTATCCCAAATTTATAGACAATGTCAAGTTGTTGACTGATAATTAACAGTTAACAATTGAAATGTCACACCTAAGTTTATCATGTATCGCTTCGATTTCTCTCGTAATCATTCACACACCTTGATTATATGAATATGACAAATGCATTAAGTACAATTTTCATACAGCATAATCAGAAGCAAATTGAGCACAATCTTATGTTAACAAGCAGCGTTAAAAAAAAAAAAAACGTGGCGTCCGCCTTTGCAATTAACCTTATCACCTAATTCCTCACGTAACTAAATCTATTTATGATTTTATAATTTTGAGTTTCGAAGGGAAGAGTTTTTTTTTTGTTTTTCCTCCTACATTTGTTGCAAAAAAAGCGATCATGATTTGGTCCTAGACGTAATAGCCCAATGTCAAATCCAAAACCTAAAACAGAAGGGATTTGTATTGTGCCACTACCAAACCCGCCAAATAGAAGCTAAGAAGCGCTTCGTCTTCTTGTGATCCACTCAAAACAGAAAATTTTCTACGAATAATTTGAATTCTTGTCCACACCTACGTTAGATTTTAGAATCTCTAAGTTCTAAATTTTACTAACGAATTCATGGCACGTCTCTTTCTCTTTATACAAAGACGGGTCATTTTGTATTTTCTCGTTTCTGGGTCATTGAATTCCTTCTTTACTGTTGTATAATTGTTGGCGTTTGATTGATTTGCAGGATGAATCGACTGAAGAGCTTGACCCCTTGTTCGATTATAGTCGTGTTCGGCCAATTCATTGCGTATATGTTGATGGTGATGTTTAGTTCTTTAACTTCTCTTTCTTATGCCCGTTTTCCTGGGAAGAAAATAGAGTGGAGTTTCTTTTTCTTTTTTGAAGTTCCTGTTGTGGGTTTGAGTAAGTTTTTTTTGGGTTTTATAGGGGAAGAAACAGAAAGAAATGCTAGTCTTTTTTTTATTCGTCTGTTTATCGCAAATTAAAAAAGTTTCTTTGGGTTTATGTGACAGACGACGACAGTCCTGATGAATTACCAACTAAACGTTTGAACACATCTGAGCCTGCTGTAAGATTAAAACTATTCTGACTGACGCTATGGCGTCTATATGACCCATTTCAATGTGCAAGTACAGCGGCCTTTGCTCTTGATTCACTCCCTTATATCTTCGTTTATTCTGTCAATTAGGTTCAAGTGGTAGATGACGATGTGGAGGTAACTGAAGTCAAGAATTCTGAAAACAAGGATGAGGAAGATTGGCTACCTCCTCCTCCCAAGATCTCAGGTCATTCCCAAGATTTTCTCGGTGAGAACTCAATGATAAAGGAATTGAGGTATACAGCCCTATCTTATTTCTTATGCTTTGTATTTTCATCTTTAGTGTTCTGGATAGTGTTTTTCCAGAATTTAATTTCTCATGTTGAACTTGTTCATGTTATGTAATTTTGTCGTTTCATTTTATGTAATCCAGGTTTTTGTTATGAAACTAATAGTGATGTGAAACAGCAAAAGCATTTTCAATACAATGAAATTAAAAACAAATTACTCTAAGCAGTAATTCTAATTATTAGACATGGATTATGTGCATGTACATCTGATTTTGCAATGCAATACATATCCAAACTTTTAGAAATTGTTATTGTACCAATATTTTTAAGGAAAAGAATTTTATTTTATAACTCAAAATGAATACTTGGGAAAATAAGAATGTCTTTCTGTGGCTTTATATCAAAGAGTTTCCAGCACAATCTTGTAGATAATGCTTGCTTATATTTGAGTAGCCCTTCTTTTGGTTAAGAAGGATGGTGTAGCTCCACCAATGCTTCAAACTTAGGTGTTTCTTTGCAATTTACTATGCACTGGTGATACTTTCATATGATACAGCGACAATTTTGTTTTAAGTGAATGGTCCTTGTATTTTTAAGTGACTTTGTAAGTATTCAACAAAGTATTGTGGGCTAGGAGGGGAATGAAATTCACAGGAAAGTGGTATTGATGTTGGGATTGTGAGAATTCTTGAAAAATTGGAAGCATGAGGGATAAAAGGGGATAATCTTTATGTCCAGAAAGGTTGATGTTCATGTTTATTATTCATTTAATGATTGATCCAATGTATGTGAAATTGTCCATTGGACTGAAGGTCTTCTTCAAATGCTTTCTTGTCCTTGTTCTGACAAGTAATTGCTGCCTCATATTAGTTCTGGATGTCTGAATGGTTCAACCTACCATGCTATTACCTGTAGGTGTTGGATGTTTCCTTGGTGACAACTAACCCTTCTTGGACATATTTTTCTTATCGGTTTTTCTTGGTTCAAAGGTTGTGGTGTTGGAGTCTATTGTGATGTAAATTATGTGATGTTTGCTTTTAAAGTTGATGAAGTGAAACAAAATCACTCAAAGCTGATTTTTTGTTAGTTACTCATGGCTTCATCATTTTCTATATTCATGTGCTCATTTTCCTTTTAGTTCTCTACTTGTGTTCCTGAGTCACCAACATTTTTTTTCCTTGAAACATGTATTTAGGCTAAAGAAGCTGGAGTTACAACAGAGTCTTGCGAGATCAGCTGAAGATGTATTGCGAGCTGTGGAGTCATCTGTTAGAAGAGACCTCAGTAGTTCAATTCAGTCATCTTTGGATGATGATGCTGAGCAAAAATTGAAGGCTCCTTTAGAAAGAACAAAAATAGTTATTTCGTTTCAAGATAAGGATGAGCTCAGACAATTTCGTGTGTACAAGGTATAGATAAGACTTGATTTATTTGCACCAAGGCATATTTTAGACTGGACCTATTATAAGTCCAGATATACTATTATTTGTATTTTGATCAGTTCACTGCTTGTGGAAAATTATTCTTTATTCCATGGTACGCTTTTTCACAGAATCTATACTTACGCTGAAATGTCACTTCATTGAAATATTAGATTATGGTGCTTAAGGAACAAGGAACTTTGGAGAATATCATGATTGAAGAATTGGTGCTATCTACTATGGAAAAAGTCAATGATACTTATTTTATGTTCACATCTAAGAAGTAAACTTTTCTGCATTTGATATTACATTTGGTTTTCGTGGAAGTCTGTAAACGAGTGATTTTTAGAATTTGTATTAGGCAGCTATAATACTTTCACGTGTTACTTTAATTTTCCTATGTTTAATTAATGTAGTAATTGAAAGGAATGACCATAATCTGCTCTTGTTTTGTCATTTCTAGCATGAAATGTTCGCAAGGATAAGAGATGGATTTTATACCATTGGGCCCACTGGGAGACATTTTTAACTATGATTATTAGTCAATTTGCAGCAGTCACCAATGAAAACTTGATGGGTATACATATTAGCGGTCTCCTTGTTAACTTCGTGATGTTCACATGCTATGTAGTCTTTCGTGTCTCCATATTTTTCTATTGGCAAGTGTACTTTCAACTGCTCTGCTAAGCTATTTGCTTCTTAATAGGATGAGAAGTTTGAACGTATTTTCAAAATGTACGCGGATAAAGTTAAACTTGACATTCAAAGCTTAGGCTTTTCGTTTGATGGGGATATAATCCATTCGGCAGCAAGCCCCAATGGCCTTGGGATGGAAGATGATGATATCATTGAAGTGCATGCCAAGAAAAAGTGACTTGAGGTATGATATAATACACGGTATATATATTTGGGACCTTTTGAAATCATTGCCTAACAATTGCAATTGGACCAAATCCACATTCTCATGTTTTGGTTAAAAGCAAGCTAGTTAGACATGAGAATTTATATTTTTTGTTTTGGAGACATGGTCACCAGTAAAAAATCCAAAACAGGTACAATTTTTTACTCGTTTCTGGATCACTAATTCATGACTTCTTGAACCATTTTCAAATTTCTCTTTGGAATGGTCTATCAGTGTGTCCAGTGCGGTATTTCCTTAATGTCTTGCATAATTTTGTAACTTATTTCCTCTAATGCAGGAACCTGTATCTTCAAGCTCCCCAATTTTGAGTTGCAACTTCTGTTGAAGGTCTTTGTTTTGGACAGTGTTAAAAGAAACCTGATGACGCTTCTTTTTAGGATTTGATTTGTCTCTTTTGATCTGACTTCCCTTTTTCTGTATTATAATTTAACTTGGATTTGCTGTTTTTGGCCCTAATTGTACAGCATCTTTGAATAAAGTTTGTTAGGGTAATCATGCTCACGGGAAGTTGGAGGACTTTTCAAGCTTTGATAGGGTAGTTAACAAGGGAAGTATTTTATATTATTTGCTTGTAATCTACTCAAATTTTATATAAAGAAGACAATTATGTTACCTATTGATTTCTTGGAAGATATGGGCTGCCAAAGGATATTTGACCTAAAGTGTTGACCAGAGTTATTACCATAATTATTAGAATTGATTGCATTTCTTTGTATACATTTAGGAGTTGATAGCTGTCTTTAAGTAATTGAGAGATTTGATAGCTGGAATAGTTTCCTAAATAGTCCTAAGCCTTGTGTGTATAAACCATAGAATTTCTTTGTAAAAGATATCTCAATTTACTAATACAAACACTTTTAGTTTCTCTGATTTATTATTTTCATGGTATTAGAGCTCCGTCTGATTTAAAGACCTAGTCTTTCATATCTAATTTCAAATTTTTTTAGCTATTTTCTGGTCAGAATAGTATTCTGGCGATGTTTGTACTTGCCTAAAAATCAAGGTTTTTTAATTTCATTGCCTTCTTCAGAACTGACTGGTGACCCTTTGTATGAAAGATTTGTCGTGTGTGAGCTCCGCATGCCACCCTTCGACCACTTTTCACCTAAGCTTTTAGTCCACTAGTGTAGCTGACCTGTGTACATCTTCCTTGTGTTAGAACTTCGGTAGCTTATCAGGAAATACGTCAGAAGCCTTTGGTTGTCTTTGAATTTTGTCTGTTACTATTGTTGGCAAATTTCTTTGTTTGTCCTGAGTGATTCTAAAGAAGATGGAAGAAGAAAAGGTAATACTTTCAAGTTTTGATAATTCTTTACTTCAAATCAGCCCTATAAAATTTAATGGAATTAATTATCTTGCTTGGTTAAGATCTTGTTTGTTGTCCATTAAAGTTAGGGGATTAGAAAGTTACATTAATGGTGACATTAAGAGACTTGATGTCAATAATTCCAATTATAATCAATGGGAGTTCAAGAATCTTCTTGTGATGTCTTGGTTCATCGATTCAATGAAACTAGAGATTACTCAGACATATCTGGTACTTGAGACACCAACAAAAATATGAAAAGTTGCTTCTTTGATTTACTCTTAAATAGGTAATAAATCTCAAAATTTTTATCTTCATAATAAACTGCACAATACTAAGCAGGAAGATATAACTGTCTCAAGTACGTTGTGGAGTTATGTGATTTGTGGTAGGAATTGGATTATTACAAGATTTTCAAGCAGAATACTTAAAGATGTTAAATTCTAAAAAATGATCGAGGAGGATTGAGTGTTTGACTTTTTAGCGGGTCTTAACCGAGAATAAGGTCATATACGAGGTATTATCATTGGGAAAGATTCTTTCCCTTTGATACAGCTTGTACATTCTCTCGTTCAGCAAGAAGAGAGTACAAAAAATGTTATGCTACATACAATCATTGTTAAGAAAGAGGGGTTAGTGGCTAGCTCTACTGAGAAGCTAAAAATCGGCAAATATTTTATTTAATAAGGATCACTTGCATGTGATTATTATGGAAAATCAAGGAACACTAAATAAACCTGTTAGAAATTGCATGGGAGGTCAAATCAGATTCAAGGAAAATAAGACAATTCAGTGGTAAGGGGTCAGGCCCACTTAGTTGAAGGGAATGAAGCATTTGAAACATCGTTAGCTGGAGTTTTATCTAATGAGGAACTTCAGAACTTAAGGCATCTTCTATCAAAATTGGACTCTCCTTTTACAGTTGGTATATCAAATATTGCAAAATCAGGTAATGTGTACTTAAATTCTAAAGATAATCTTTGGATTATAAACTCTGAAGCTAATAGACATATGACAGGCTCTCAAAAGGAATTTTAAACATATTCTCATGTGAAAAAAGGGGAATAATGTTAGAATAGCAAATGGGTCTTTTATCTCTGTATTTGGTGCAAGTTTTGTTAACTGTAGGCCCAATATCACCTTATCCTTAGTTCTTTGTGTACCATATTTTTCTGTTACTCTTATCTCTGTCAATTCTATCACTAAAGATCTTAATTGCAGAGTTGAATTTTTTCTTGACTATTGTGTTCTTTAGGACCTCCACACAGGGTAGAGGATTAAAATTTGTAGATTGCAGGATGACTTATATGTCTTCGAAGAAAATCATATGATAGTTGCACATTAAGCGTCTCTTAGAAATGATGCGTTCATAAGGAAATTCTACAGTAAGTAGTTAAGACATCCCATGTTTTTTGTTCTAGAAAAATTATATCCAAGCTTGTTTAAAAAAATTTCTTTTAATTATTTGCTTTGTGAAGCACGTGAACTTGCTAAACACACTAGAAGTTCTTATCATTTATCTAATAATAAAAGTTTTATTCCTTTTATGACAATTCACTTTGATATTTGGGGTCTTACTCAAAATCCCTCTTTTTCTGGTCATAGATGGTTTGTGACCTTTATTAATTGTTTCACAAGATTGACTAGGATTTATTGATGAAAGCCAAAAAATGAAGTTCTTTCATGCTTTTAATCTTTTCATAAAATGATTTATATCCTACATGATGCTAAAGTTAAAATCCTAATATCTAGAAATAGAATGGAGTATATGGATGAAAAATTTCGTGCTTATCTATATTCCTATGACATAATACATCAAATTAGTTGTGCCTATACTACTGAACAAAATAGAGTTGCGAAAAGGAAGGACAAACATATTTTGGAGGTAGCTTGATCACTTATGTTCACTATGAACCTTCCAAAGGGATATTGGGGTGATGCAGTTCTTTTAATTGCTTATTTTATCAACAGAATGTTACTTTGAATTTTGGATTTTAAAAGCCCTACAAAAATATTGCAAAGTAAAAATTCTTATATTGTACCTTTAAGAGTATTTGGGTGTATTTGCTTTGTTCATGCTCAGAATGTGGACAAGTTGGAGCCTAGAGCTTTGAAATGTGTGTTTGTTGGATATTCTTCTACATAAAAGGGATATAAATGTTATCACCCCCTGTCTAAGAAATAAATTGTAAATATGGACGTCACTTTTTGGAGTGTGAGCCCTATTTCACAACACATCAAACTGATCTTTAGAGGGAGAATGAGAGTGAAGAGGTGTTACTTGACTCTATATTTATAGGTAATGTGATCCAAGGGGAGAGCACAATTTATGGGGAGAAAATTAGTTTGGTTTAGGAGGATCGAAGTAGGCGTTTAGATAGATCAGATTTAAAGACATACTCAAGATGAGATAAGATTAAAAAAAAAGTTATCACGTAGTCTATATCATCCTCTTCTCTCAAAAACACTGGTGAGGTAAAATATGATTTACCTGATAATTTAGATAAACCTATTGCCCTTCAGAAAGGTATGAGAACTTGCATTAAGCACCCAAATTCTAACTTTGTTTCATACGACTCACTATCTTCCTCCTATAGAGCCTTTGTGATGCAAAAGAATTTAAAGTATATACAAGAAGTAAAAGAAGAAAAATTAGTCAACTACAAGTCTGAATTTAATGTGATGAAGATTGAGAATTGAATTGACAACAAAAGATAAGGATTCAAATTTAGATTATGTTAAGATTCCTTATTAGATAGGAACTAGTAGTAAGTTAAATATATTATTCTATTTTACATATGTTATCCTAGTTATTTAGGACTTATTAGAATATGATTAAATTTATTAGAAACCCTTTCCTAATAGAATAAGGGTTCCAAAACTCTCTCTATATATGTAGGTGTACTCAGCCCTTCAATAACAAACAATATGGAATTTTTCTACAACCTTGAGTTTTCAACTAGGTATGATGCTTTCTTCTAAGAGTGATTCTTAGACTTGAGGAGTGATTTCTAGTTTCCTACTATTTGTTCTTTGTGTTCTTCTCTAAATTCTTGTAACTTTAACCTAAATTCCAACCCTCTTAAACCTATATTCTAATCATATTGAACCTGAAATCCTAAACCCAAATTTTCGACAATCAAACCTTAAAATTTCTAGCCATATGAAATTTTAAAATTCTACATTCTTAGCCTAAATCCAACTTAAAAAGTTGATATTCTATTAGCATAATATCAACCGTATTTCTAAATTTGTAAGTTTTAGCTACTAGTCAATAATTCTTCTATTTTTTACATTAATTTTGTATTAGAGTTTTGGTTCATGATTACAACACGTAGAAGAATGTCATATAGAAGAATATTCAGTGAATAAGAGCAAGATATAATACTTTTGAGAAATATGAAAAATTGGACATTAATGACCCTCGATCATATGGTGCTTAAAGAACTAGCCCTGAAAATAACGTCGAGGACAAGTTTAAAAAAACTGGGGAGAATTGATGCAAAAGAGTTTAAAGTATATATAAAAAATAAAAGAAGAAAAACTACTCAACCACAAGTCTTAATTTGATGAGATGAAGATTGAGATTTGAGTTGACAACAAAAGATAAGAGTTGAAATTTAGATTATGTTATGATTCCTCATTTAATATGTTATTCTCTTTTATATATGTTATCCTAGTTGTTTAGGACTTATAGAATTTTTATTATAATATAATTTAAAATTTTTAGAAACCTTTTCCTACTAGAATAAGGGGTCTAAAACTCTATACTTAGCCCTTCAATAATAATAAGTAATCTGGAATTTTTCTACAACTTTGGGTTTTCAACTAGGAGGGGTGATGCTTTTTTCTTAGAGGGGTTTTTGGACCCCAGAAGTGATTCCTAGTTTCCTACTAACCATTCTTTGTGTTCTTCACTAAATTCCAGCAACCCTATCCTAAATTCCAACCCTCTCAAACGCGTATTCTAGTCATATTAAACTTGAAATCCTAAACCTAAATTTCCAACAATCAAACCTTAAAATTTCCACTCATACAAAATTTGAAAATTCTGAATTCTTAACCTAAATCCAACCTTTAAACTTAAACCATATTTCTAAAATTTGTGAGTTTTAGCTGCTAGTCAATAATTCTTTTATTTGTCCTACATCACTTTGTTTTGTCTATTTCCTTTAAGTCTATTCCACAGGATTGGAGAGAAGGAATGGAAAATATCTAATGGAAAGAAGTTATGGTTGAGGAAATGATGACCCTGACAAAAAATGAGACCTGGGAACTTGTCACTACTCTAGAAGGAAAAAGGATAGTTGGTTGAAAATTGGTATTCACAGTGGGCCTAAGCCATATGGATTCATTGAGAGATACAAGGTGAGATTGGTGGCTAGAGGCTTTATTCAAACATATGGATCGGACTATTAGGAAACCTTTGCTCCTATTGCTAAAATTTTACTTTCTTGTGCAACTAACTTGGATTAAGACCTACAATAGTTTGATATTAAAAATGCTTTCCTTTATGGAGATCTGGAGGAGCAGGTGTATATAGAGATTCCCCAGTAGGTGGATGAAAAGACACAAAGGAAGGTTTATAGGCCAAAAAAGGCCTTGTATGGGCTGAAGCAATCATCCAAAGCATGGTTTGAAAAGTTCAGTCAGGCTATGATTTTCTTTAGTTATCAACATAGTAATGCCAATCATACCCTATTTGTTGGCCCTCAAATTTTTTTTCTTGATAAATGGACATGATTAGATTAATTTTGGGATCTTGCTAGATTAGTGTACGTTGGAATTAAGTAGCATGATTATGTTAATGAGATTATGTTACATAGGTGAATTGGATTAAAGTTAAAGTGATAAGTTGCATAAGGGATATTTTGGGGAGATCACTTAAGTGGGAA
>JANTPM010000244.1:11911199-11922579 GCA_025434745.1 Erythroxylum divaricatum | reverse complement strand
AATATACTGAGAAATGTCATGAATGCATGTACAATCATTTACATGTGCAAAATTCACTATTCACGTGTATGTGGATGCAAGAACATATTAAGACAATTCTAAACACTCATAAACCATTCCAAATTACTATTCTACCATTCTCATCAGTGATGGGATGTTACAAAATATGTATGATTGGCTCCTTCCTTCAGAAGTTAGGCTCCTTTTTATAGCTGTGACTAAGAAAAAAAAAAGTTTATAGGTATCTTTTGAAATCTTTTATTATTTTTTAAATTTTGAAAATACATCTATTATTGATTGTCATCATCAAAAAGGAAAAAAATTGTTAGCTCAAAGGTTATGTTTAAAGATTTTGATAATAACTTTTTCAAATTTTAAACTGTATGCATTTCCTTACATAGGCAACAATATAATTTTTAAAAGGAAATAAAATTATAGGATAATTGCTTCCTTCCTTACAGGAACCTTCGTTATGAACATGCCTATTCAGTAATAGTTCTATGACATTCGAAAGGTTTTTACGAGTTCGAATAATCAGCTCTGGAAGCCTTGACAGAACGTCTAAATATCGAAGATTTCAGCAGAAATGATATCGTAGATTAAACAATGGTTGGTTGAGGAAAGTGTCTACTTAAGGAAGAGTCATAACCTTTGCGAAGCACACAAGACTTGCAAAATACCTTAGCAGCATCAATATCCTTGAAAATCATATCAAACTCTTTGTGCCTTAAAAAGTGAAATCACTATATTGAGAGAGACTATTAAATCCTTAATATAATATTTGTTAAGAGCTTGTAGTGTTGTGTTAAACACTATGAGTGAGGAAGATTGAAGAACCTTGAAAAATATGTATATGTGAGCTTAGAGAGGCTCGTGAAAATTTACTACTTGGATTTTGTGGTGACATACTCAAGTTGAATACTTGGAAATTAAACGTAGGCTTCGTTATAAGTTAAACCATTATAAATTAATTGTGTCATTCTTTCTCTCTTCCTAACTTTTCAATTTACTCACTATAAATTTGTGTTCTAAAGAGACTCCTTCAATTTTACAATAGGCTCCTTCTGCTTTTCTATCGCAAGAGGTTTCTTTTCTTTTTGAGCGTTAAGTAGCTCTTATCGATAAAAGGTTTGTTTCATTTTTTAGTGTTAATAGGCTCCTTTCATTTTTTATCACTAGCAGACTCCTATCAATTAGCAAGTTCCTTTATTTTTTAGCGCTAGCAGACTCCTTTCAATTAGCAAGATTTTTTTGTTTTCCATGGATCTTTTTGAAAGTTAATAGAACTTTCCTATTTATAGACCAATTTTGTTTAAGAAGGATATTATCATTTTTTAAAGTATCTTGCAAATTGTTTTTTTTTTTACACAATTCAACCTCTCTTGTTTGTGTTTGCTTTATCACGTGATATTATTATCATGTGTAAAGCTTCATATTTAACCGATTCTTTAAATCCCAAATGTCGTTTCTTTGAGAACTAACATAGTTTGTGCTAAAATAATAGATGCTAGCAACTGCAGAAGATCTTAGAAGTACTATTTCCCCATATTCTGGTTCTAAAATAGGAAGCTGTTATTAATTTAAACTATTTTCTGGGAGAATACATTGAGCAAAGGGTTTCTGCATTTTTGTTCAACTTTTTATAGGAAACAGGTCATTCTAAAGCTTGGACAACCTGCTTTACTTGGTTGCAAATATTTAGCATTCCTTCACAGTTCAACGCAATCATTTAGTAAAAGTTGCGACGTTGGAATGCAATGTTCATGGCTTCTGCAACTTGAGTTTGCTCTATTATATAACGTGGACAACTTTTCCCTACATGTAGTGTGAACTGTGTCTTGAGTATACAGTGGAATGGAAATGGTATCATGTGTTAACATGAACACTAAGAAGTTAAAAATTGAAAATAGAAAATGAAGAAAAAGAAGTTAAAAATTGAAAATAGAAAAAGAAGAAAAAGAAGTTAGACATGAAGCAAGTTTCGTGTTCTTAGTATTATGTTTATGGACAAACGTTGTAACCTTATTTTTAAGTCTGGTTTGTAGCATGTTAAAGTTGCCTAAATCATTTCGATTTTGATGTTTCAGATCATGACTTGCCAAACTTTGATGTAAACCAAAACTATTTATTGTGAATATTTACAGATGAGATGCAATCCTGAAAAGTAGAAATCTGTTAACAGGCTAGCTCATGTACCAGTTACAAGGATATTTTCTTTGTATTTTTGGAATTTAAACATAAGATATAAAAGAGGATGTATAAAATTCCTATCCACTATTAGTAAATTGCTATTTATTTACTATGTTCTTACAAATGAAGTATAAGTAAAAGGTTTACTTAAGATGGACCCAACTATACAGAGGAATGAAAGAAAAAAGTCGAGGGTATAATTTGGTCTTGTAATGACTAAAGGGCAGCCTAGTTTCTGATGGTCGAAGTAGTTTCCATGACCAAAAAACATTTAATATTTAGGTGGGGTGGAGGTTGGTTTTGTGTTCTCCTTTGGCATAACGAGGATAGGGTGGTGTTGGGTAACATCTTAAGTAAACATGACCAGAGCGCAATGAAATTGAAGAAGAAACTTGACTTATGTGTTACAACTTCCACGCAAAAGGGTTACATTGATAAAAATAGTGTGGCTAACTTAACAACCATGACATTGAAAACCAAGTGAGTGCTTTTCCCCAAAATAGTGGGATCAGCAGAGCTTTTTGTTCGGTCACCAACCATTTTTTGATACCATATGTGGAATTTTAAGAATGGAACTGTTGGACCAAATATGAGGTTGTTATAGTTGTAATATAGAAGCAAACCCTTCTCACCTTTTAACTGAAACCAAAAAAAAAAAAAAAGAAAGCATCATGACTATGCCGTTTCGTTCTTCTTCTTATTCTTGTATGTCAAGTGTCTTAATCTTATTTTTACGACTTCAAAATTGAAAACCTCTCTTCCAACAGGCCCAGGCCCCTCCTCTAACCTCCACCCTCTCTATCTCTTAATTGTCTTGAAAACCAAGCGATCTTTGTAATCAAATGCCTCTCTAACCGCCATAGACATCTGCTTGCTGTCTCCCTTAGCTATGTTCACCACCTTATCATCTTTAATTCATTTCTAATCAAACTTCAATTCATTTGGTATGTTATGCAAAAAAAAAAAAAAAAGGATTAAGAGATTCGGTTTATTCGTTTTATTGCTCTCCTTCCTCGCAAGGAGAGAAATGGTTTGGCTTACACTTGACCCACCAAATAATTGAGAACGATTAGCCAAATTATGACTTATTAATTTAATTATTGGTTCATTTTGTTATTTTGGCATTAAGGCGATGTCACGATTTGTCTGAATTATTTGATCAGTTCCACAAGTCAATAAAAAATAAATGGGTTCAAGTTGCACTCAACATTATGGAGTTCAATAATAATTAATCATATGATGATTATTATATTACATACATATAATGAAGAAATTAATCTCCTGATCAAACGATATTTACCTTTTTGATCCTGCCGAACGTTTACCTACCCCCAAAGAGATAAAACAAGGCTTTTTATGGATTAATAAGCTTTCAGACTCACGCCCGGCGTATAATCTTCAAACAGAATCACGCCCGGCGTATAATCTTCTTTGTATAGTATTTGGATGTGCTTACATTCTCCTATTTCTTGGTTGGCTTGGCTTCCTGATTAGAATTACTAAAATTTGTTGTGTTACTTAATTATTAAACTCTAACTTGATTTTATATAAATTGATGGAAGTACTCGGTCGAATTACAAATTTCTATACTTTGACAATTTAACACTACTATCAGTGAATGGTACAATTGACTGATAAAATTGAACAAACGCTTGATAATGCTTGGTGAATTATGAAATTTTCCATATGAATAGCACGAAAACAATAAAACCAGTCCTGCTTCACTTGGCATCCATCCACGACTTTGCATGAATGTCATTCACGATTTATGTACTCCCTTTTAACTCCAGATATATGCTCTGAATTTTATAGGTAAATAAATCTTCTAGTTTATGAGGTTCAAATTTGGATTCATAACAGAGAATGTTCAAATTTCGATTCATGGTAGAGGAGGTTTGCAATTCATTTCAACTTAAAATAAATTATTTATAATTTAGAATTTAGAATTTATAAAAATTAATTAATTTATAATATATATATATAGAATAAAAATACTGGTTATATTTACTAAATTTATGTACTGCCTCGTCCAATTTAACAGCAATCGATAGATCACCTGAGTCCACAGTATTCAACCGAACGGAAGCGACCTTCTTTTGTACCGCTGCTATTGTCTATGCGAAAACCATATGTGCCTCGCTTAGAGTCAGTGAAGTCACTGAAAGGACGTAAGATATTTCACCACAGCCCAGCTGCGCGGCTCTGAGTAAAGAATAAATGGAAGGGGCAAAGTTGGAATGAGATCTGTTAGGGGCGAATGTTTGCTATAAACGGTTTTAGAGAGAGATAGAGAGAGAATGATGTTTGTGGGTCCCATCAATGCCAAACCACTTTCCCGCCCATTCTCTCTCTTCCGTATAAAAACCCTTACCTTCTCTCTCATTTCTAAAGCATCTTCTTCTCTCTCGCTCTTTCTCAAAGAACCAGAGCACATTTATCTCAGATCCACCGCCATTCAGGTTCTTGTAAAGCATTGATACTCTATGATAACCTATATGATATAATGTGGCTTAATCTTGCTTTTCTTGATCATAGATACCCGCTCATGCAATGAATCGATTAGATGCTTTTGTTATGGGTTGTTCTTTTTTCATTCTTTGTGTTTCTTGATGAGAAATGCTCCAGTCTTATACTGTTGTTGACAGTAATTGTTTACGATTCAGTTTGAGCAGGAATCTTCAGCCACCATGCAGAGTGATGCATCATCCACAGTCACCACCGATCTTCTTCATGGCACAGGAAAATCCATAGACTATCTACAAAACAACGATGTCAGTTACTCCTCGATTTTCAGCCCTCAGGCGTCGGCATCGCTCTTGAACTCTCCATTGGTAATGCAACACCAAGATATGATAAATCGCCACGTCTTGTGCCTCACGCGCCTCCGCGAGAAGGCCAGAGAAGTTGAATCTCTCCGGCAAGAGAACGCCACTCTCCGATCCTTTAATGACGATCTCACCAACCAGCTTAGCTTGCTCACTAATACTACTGCTTCACTCTCCCTCCAGAACCACAAATACTACGCAGACTACAACACCAGCCCGTTCGATGTCGCCGATGCTTTTCGCAGTTTGTGCAACATATCTGAAGGCGGTGGAGATGAACTGTGCGACGATGAGAGTCCAACGAGCGTCATGGAGGTGCAGAACGTGGACACCGAGAGGGTTACTTTGCCTAAGAGTATTTCTGTGAGGTCTAATGGCTATTTGAAGATGATGAACCAGACTCGTGTGGCTAAACCTCGTGGACCAACTCGGCCTCGAACAGCAAGTCCACTCGATGGAACGGTAAGTACTAGTACTAACAGATCTCCTTTCATTTGGTGATGTTATCAAGTATTTGATGATATTGCTTGGACGACTTGTTTGATTTTTTTGGGAGTTATTTTGATGCATTATTGTGATGTTAGAAATTACGTCCGATCAATTTAAAATTTTGTTCCTAGTTGAATTGGGAGGTCTAGCAGAAGAAGAAGAAGGACAATGAGTTGTCTTCGGGATCGTTGTATTGAATTTTGCGTTCTTTTGTATTCACTGTTTGGAAGTCTGTGCATGAAGTGACAAACGAAGTAGTTAGATTACTTCACAAGGTAGATATAAGGAAGATGTTGGTTAGAGGACAATGGGCTGCTAATGATATATATATGCTCATAGTGAAGCAAAAGCTGGCCCAGAAAACATTGGCCATGAATGATGGAAGGTAGAAGTGAGTCGTGTAAGGATAATTGTAAGGAATCGTGTGATTCCAGGGAGATTTGGGTTTGCAGCGAAGATACCATAATGTATAACATAGAAAAGGGTATTACTTTGGGGCACCAAAACTTATGGTACAAGCTTGTTCAGAACGCCAAGAAAACTCGTGAAATTAGTCTTCGTCTTTTATCTTTCTTTCCGCGCGTGTGTATGATGATGATATTCCCTGCAAATAATCAGTTCCTGAAATGATAATGATTGTTCGAATATTTTACATTTTTACGGGTTAGGCTGATGGACGGTTTGGTTGTGATGGGTCCGAAGTCCGAGCCATATCTTCAATTCTTGATCTTCAAACTAATAGTTATTTTTCAAGTGGTTCAATTTTATCGTTTTTTTGTTCCGTTTGGCTCTGTTCTTGTGGTTAATCTTTTTATTCTACTTCATCGAGTCTCCGTTGGCTCTTTCTGGAAATTCACTAAGCGCTCTGTCATATATAATCTTTTATGCGGGCCATGATCTATTTTTCTGGTGAAAACATACAGCAAAGGGTTTACGTGCGTGGAGGAAAGAAAGAGGAGGAGCCACTTGAACTGCAAGTTTACCACCAAGGCATGTTCAAGACGGAGCTGTGCAACAAATGGCAAGAGACAGGTGCGTGTCCATACGGTGACCACTGCCAATTTGCTCATGGGATTGAGGAGCTCCGCCCTGTCATCCGTCATCCTCGCTACAAGACTGAAGTCTGCAGAATGGTGCTTGCCGGCGATATCTGTCCCTACGGCCATCGCTGCCACTTCCGCCATGCCCTTACCGAGCAGGAGAGGTTGATGAGTCATCTCAAACTCCGCCCTATGAAGTTTGAAAGGTAGAACACAGCATGGAGATCATGCGATTACTACTTATACCACCGGGACCTTAAAAGTACAGACATGTTTATAACTCGCAAAGGACAATGGGTAGATAACATGATAAAACAGAAATAAGCTAGCGAAAAATATACATATATATGATGGACATATAAACTAAGAATAATTAGACTCCTAATACGGTATATAAAAGAAAACGTGGAAGGTACTTGTGGTCCAGACAATGGACATGGCCTTTGAAGAGGATTTTACAGTCATGAAGCCTCATAGAGAGATGTAGATTTGGTCTTTACACCCCTTATTTTCCAGCCGCTATCTTTCTTCAGAAATTGGCATAATTAGCTCACAATAAAACTTTACAAGGATTTGATTTTGACGATTCACGAGCAAAGGATTTCTTTTTTTGATTTGTAGCGTTTTTGTACTTTGTTTTGATTCTGGAAAGGCAAACCATGATCTCATTGGTGTTCTCATTTCGGGAAGACAGAACAAGAAAAAAAATGTTTCATCTATATTGTCTCATCAGGCATTATTCATGACTATTGTTCACTATAGAATCTGATTTCACGGTTTATCTTCACCGTCTCGTGAAAACGAAACGACGTCATGACAAGCGCTTGCGTTTTTCGTTAAATACTAATGCTTGTAATAGTTAGCACTATTAGTGGAGCCATGGGCAGGGCTCTACTAGTTCGTAGATGTGTGTTGGTTGAAAGCTTACGAACTTTGTTGTAAGAAACTAGCGCACAAAGTTCTCACTCCTTTTCTGGAGCCTCTAACCCTACGTAATCGTTTATCATAGCCAAATTTGTACATTGATAATATTATCTACTCATTTATGAAATTATGAGGAAAAACGTTTTCGTAGATGTCCATTCAGTTATCATTACAGCAAACTATTTCTGTCTAAATTTATTACATTAATCTGGTGGTTGATTAGTTTGCATTCATGACTATTGTAGGTACATCTAATTAGTTAATTAATTCTTATTCATCCTAATATTTTAATTTCTCGGTTTTGTTTTTCACGCTGATGAGTTTTTCTTTTTTCTTTAAATCCCCTATTTTATGTCAGAAAATGTTAGAAAAACAGTCATTTTTATTGTCTTTTGGAAGATTCACTTATTGGACTCACTTTCCTTCCCAATGACCAATGACCAACTGGGCTACCCAATGACTCACTTCACTTCTTATTGCACTGGAACGAGTTTTAAAAAGTTGTTTTTGTAATATTCTTTATCTAATTTGTTTTAATAAATAGTTCAATAACTTGTGACTTTTGTTGTAGAAACTCTGTATTTTGAGGCAATTAGTGGAAATATGGTGAGAACATGTCTTCAAAAGGGCAAATGTATTTGTATTTGGTTTTAAAACTGATATATCCTTAACAAATTTGCAAGGAAACATTTGTAAACTAGATTCATACCACTTCAACTAATTTGTAAAAGTAAAATGAAAATTGGCATTTCAATTATACTAGAAAAGTATAATTATGAATAGCGATTGATTATGTTTTATTTTAAGGTATTTTAATTAAAAAGAATCAAAACAGTTTTTTAAAGTAATTGATTTCATTAAATAAAATTTATATACAACTTATAAGTACAAAAGATTTAGATTAGTACAAAAGATCTAGGTTACAAAAGACTATGATCCTTAGTAATCAACTTAATCATGGTAGTTTGCTCCAATCCCCATCTTCTATTCATGTTAGTGGAAAGGTTTGTTGTTATCCCTCTTGTTACCGTAGTCAATCTGTTTTGAAGAAAAAATGTCCTGAAAAATCATCTCTGTACTTTTACTCTCTTGTTTAAAAATCCTAAATTTTCTTTCTTTACAGATGTAATACACCAATAAGGACTGAAACAATGTTATTGATGATAAGAAATGAAACTAAAAATTTAGCACACTAATTAGTAAGCAGCTTGTTCTTCTAGTCATTATTTTCTAAACCTTGCATGATTAATACTTTTGTTTTTTAATCTTTGGTCAAAGTGGGTTTAATTATTTCATTTTAATTAACAGTGTTTGATTTTTTAGTTTCTTTCAAGTAAAAAATTGGTTCTCTTCTTTTTTGAAAGTGGAACCAATTCAAGCAATTGACACCTATATTTCCTATCAACCACTTTAGTTTGGAGAGCAGGCTTTGCTTCTTTTCCTTTCATTTGGTACTTTGCCTTTGCCGCTTTGATTCTTTTCCTTTCATTTGGTATTTTACCTTTGCCCATCCATTCTCCTCTTTGCTCGCCTAAAATACCACCTTTTAATGCTTTCACTTCTCTTACTTTTGCTTCTACTTCCTCTCTAGCCTGTCCTTTCTTATTGATTCTTTCAACTCTTTTACCCATCTTGCTACTTCATTTTGTCAAGAGAGGGTTGCCCCCTTTCTCCTCCTGCTCTTCCTTTTTTGGCTATCTATAGAGGTGTTACTTGATCAAGCGCCTAAAAGAAAACTCAATTACATCCCTTAAGTTAGGGAATCAAATACAAAATTATTTCCCCTCTACCTGAAGTTTTTAAGCTAACGATAGCTAATGGTTGGCTATTTCATGGCTGAGAGGCTCTCATTTCATCAAAGAAAGAAATGGTAAAAATACATAAAATGAGGACTAAATTGGACACTTATTGCTAAGGAAGACAAAGTATTTATTATTCAGATTATTTGATGCTATATGAATGTTGAATGCCCCTGAACAAGAAGAACCTTTACACTAGAATAGAAAATTCCTTTCCCCTCTCAAGTTGAAACCTAAGATATAACTTAACAAAAAAGGTATGAAATATATACCTATATAGGTTTAGTTTCATCATATACCACTTAAGTATTGATCCATTGTAGGACTTAGTTATCCGTTAGGTCCATCGGCAAACTTATATGTTTTGATAAGCATGCTACTAAATTGAGGATAGTAGGTTATGCCAAGATAGTTATGGAGGAGGAGATGAACATAGATTTACCTAAAACTTTAAGAATCCAAAGATATATATATATATATATATATAAAGATGGATTGATGATGCCTAAAATATCACTTTATTACCATTAGAAACTTGCATAAAGTATTCAAAATAAGAACTAGAATTTGAAGGGAAAAATTTTATAATTGGAAGTTAAGAAGAATAAAGCAATAATTGGAGTCAAAATATAAGGAAGTGAACTATGATAAGGAGAATATAACATCTTTTTTGCAGATAAAGCTTAGGATTTTACAATTCGTTTAGGAAATCCAAATAATGATCTTAATCCTATGTTAGCTCCTAAGACTCCTAAAGTTCTTGAAGCTGATTTGGCCATTTATTTCCACCAACTTTGCATTCTTTCCTTAAAATTCTGGGACCCCAGAGAGGCATTTTACTAAAAACAAGGAAGAAGGAATTCTAATAAAGAAAAAGAAAAAAGTGCCTGACACTTAGGAGACAAATTAAAAATAATAATTCATACCTGTAACTAGGAAAAGACCTAGTAGGAAACCAAAAGAAAAAGGCTCTCAACCTTAAATATCCTAATGATTATAGCTTGGAATGTAAGGAGCTTGAACTAACTCTAGAAGCAATAAGCTATCTCTAGTTAGTTTAATAATAGAAAACCAACTATAGTTAGTCTTTTATAGACTAAAATAAAGGTTGATACATTGAGAGAAGGTCAATAGTTTTAAGAAAAAAATGGTTATCCATATCCAACCTTCTTTCCCAATATAATGGTAGAATCATAGTTGCTTATGACCCTTAAGAAATAGGGTTACTTAATTTCACTACTCAGCATAATTCATCAACTTGAGGAGCTTCCCTCTATAAAGACATTATTATAACATTTGTTTACATTCCTAATATGACATTAAAGAAAAAACAACTACGGGATGACTTGAAATTAATACGTGCATCTACTTAAGACACCTTAGTTAGTAATGCGAGACTTTAATAGCGTTTTATATTCTTAAGAAACTTAGGGATCTACTCAATAACTTAAGCAATCTAATGATGATTTTAGGAATTTTTAAGCTCCCCTATATTAACTAATTTAATATATAGTAGCAATTTTCTCACCTAGAGCAATAAGAAAGAAAGGAAGTGGTTAAATAGAAAAAAGTTTGATAGAGAGCTTGTTAACTTACTTTAGGTGTCTAGATACTCTGACAATTATGGCCTATTCATTGTCCCTTATCTCAAATCATAGCTCCATAGAGATACAACTTTAGCAACATAAAAGGATAGTGGGATCTCCATTGAAATTCTTTAATCATTTGATTAAACTAGAGGGCTACAAAGAAGTCATTATAAGGGAAATTTCTACTAAGGTGGAAGGATTTTAATTGTTAGACCTCGATTTTTAAATGAGAATAAGAAATATTCAAAAGTGGATGAGTTGATTGAAATGAAGTTAAATGGCAAGAATTAAAAAGAAAAAGTGTAAAATTTTGAAGAATTTAGAAAGTTTGACTTTTGGGGATGAATAGTGATAGAAAGTTTGACTTGAGAGTTGACTTTTGTTTGAGGCACAATTTGAGAAAAAGGTCTTCTTGAAACTTGTAGCTCCAGTTAAGAGCTTTCTGTCGCCATAAAGTTTGCAATTTTTCGATATCGGGAGTGAAAGTTATGATCAGTCAAAGTTTAGGTGTGTTATAGGTTGAC
>JANTPM010000244.1:11864098-11874933 GCA_025434745.1 Erythroxylum divaricatum | reverse complement strand
ATGGAATTGATGAATTCCAAATTGAAGAAGTGTATTGCTTTGTATGAGATTAAGTAAAATGAAAATGATGAAAAAAACATTTATACCAGATTTGATTGGTTTAGACTAAGTGATTCATATGGTTTCCAACGCGACGTTGTTCTAAAAGTGTATGTTATCGGATGTCGGAATTTGTATTTTCAGTTCGATTACATCGTTTGTTTGGTTTATTTTTTTAACCAATTCGATTTGACTTCGTTTTCGATTCTTTCTCCTTTGATCCGATTTGTGTTGTGCTTTTTCTTTGGCTCAATTTCGTTTGCGAGATCCGTTCTTTCTCTTTTATTTTTTTTTGTTTCGCTTTTTGTTTCTGTTTTCCACTTTTCCGGTTGGGGTCCGGTTCCGAAATCGGGTCCCAACATATACCATAGAAAGATTGTTTTAAGTACCTTGGATCCATCATCAAAAGAAATGACGAGATAGATAAAGACATAGTTTATGTGACAAAAGGCTACTACTCAAGCTAAAAGATAAGATATATTGTTTAGCAAATAGTTCAAACATGTTCTATAAGGTGAAGTGTTGACCCATCAAATTAGTGCATAATCATAAGTTAATGATGGCAGAGGTGAAGATGCTCTATCGGATGTGTAACCTTACAAGAAGAGATAAGATCAGGAACGTAGTGGTTAGAGATAAATTGAGGGTGCTAACATTGATGGTAAATTAACGGAGACAAAGTTTAGGTGATTCAAACATGTTAAAAGGAGACATCCTAATGCCTTAGTAAGAAGATGCGAGAAGATTATACTTAGGGACTGTAAGAGAAAAAAGGAAAGATCTAAGAATAATTGGGGCAGGTGATCAGAAAGGATATGACTTTGTTAGAGTTTACTAAGGACTTTGAATGTTAATTGGGGCAGGTGATCAGAAAGCATGCATGAAGTCACACCCATAACTATGGAAGTCACAGGTGTGACAATGGGAGTCACATCCATGACATCGACGTCACTTCACACTTATGGCATCCATGTCATGGGTGTGACCCCTTCATGCACACCCATGACAACATATTTTCAATTGTCCTAAATATTACGTGTCATCTGCAAGGTTGTGGGCTCCAAAAACTAAACCTAGAATCACATTACAAATAGAAAAAGAAGAAAGGCTAGCGGCAGACACACCTTTGGGGGCTGGACATTCTAGGAGCGAAAAAGAAAGAACAGAGAGAAGGTGTGGAGGCAGAGAAGCAGGAGCTTCGGTTGAGAAGAAAGAAGAGAGAAAGAACAGAGAAATAAAGAACAATAGAGAGGTGAAAGCAACCTGAGCATTCGTGAAAGGACCCATCTCGGAGTTCCCCTTTTAGAACCCAAGTAGAGTCCTCCCGGCGACCCCATGGTAGCCCTCCAATCAATATCTAGCTCGACCAAAGGGTTCCCGCAAAGCCAAACCATTCAACTATTTAAAACCTTTTATACTTTAATAATTAAAAACGTGAAAAATAGTAGGAACTTTTTATCACTTTATCGAAAATTTTGACAGCATAACGACTACATGTTGACATTCCCAAAAAATTTAAATGCCTTGTAAATTTTGAAAACACTTATATATTCACATCGATTTCTCAACTACAAATTTTGGACTTTAAGTCCACTCAACCCAAACAAATAATTCTCAATAGTGACTACAATAAACTTTTAAAAGCTAAGACATATTTATTCATTTCATTTAAAAGATTTTATAAACATCTATTCTTTACAAAAATGTACATAGAAAAATGACACAAGCACAACAGAACCCGATAATACAACTAATCTTGAGGCAGAGTCCTAATTACTGCAACACTTGTACGCATACTTGGGGTGGTTTATTTAAAAACGTAAAATAAGGATGAGATAAACAAGTTCAATGAGTGTAATCAGTTTACAAGAAAATTGAACTTTTTATAACAATATGAATGCAATATTTTATATGATTATAAAGCTTATGGTAAAACATTTTTCATAATTTATTCGTGCATCATCAAATCTGGTAATAACATAACATTTCAAAAATCACAATTTTAATTTTTTTAAAAAAAATTGAAATGAAAATGGGAAATGGAAACTTTTATACTGAGTTTAATTTCGAAATGCTTTTGAAATTAAACTCATCGTATAAAAGTTCCATTTCCTATTTTCCTTAATCAATAAACAGTGATGGCAAAAAGTTTTTTGAAAACTTTAATACTAAAAATAAGGCAACTACTAGCACTGGTACCATAGGTACCTCTCAAATCACTTTAAACATAAATAGTGGCGACATTACTATTTTCATGACTTTCCTTACTCAGCATAGCTAACCACAAGTTTCTTTACAATATAATACACTAGGTATAAAGTCACAGAGTTGGTTCTGCATCGCTTACCAGCAATCGGTTAACCACTATTTATGAAGCTAGTTTTGCATCGCTTACCCATAACAGGTTAAATGTTATAGACCGGTAGTTACAGAGATGGTTTTGCATTGCTTAACAGTAACAAGTCATGGAGTTGGTTCTAAATCGCGTACCCGTGACTGGCTAACCACTACTTACAAAGCTGGATGTATATCGCTTACCCATAATAGGTTAATCGTTATAAATATACCAGTATAATAACATATATAAAGCCTGATGATATAATATAGGCAAAAGAAACTCTTACATTTACGACTTATCTTATTTTGTAAATTAAGTGTTGGAGGATTTATAAGTGGATTATTTCAATGTAACTCCTAATTATATAATTTAACTTTCAATTTAAAATTCATATATTGTCAAAGCTTACACTTATGCTAGCAATATTCACTTATAAAGTATAATTTGCATAAAACACAGTGTAAATATTCATTTCATGATCAAATAAAAACCATTTGCATAAACTCATTAAAAAAAAGCACTCACATGTCATCAATTCCATTACAAAGAATTAAGTCATATAAAACAGTTAAAATACATTCATAACTTGTTAGTTTTCTTTTCACCATTTTGAAACCCTCCAGTTGACTTTGTTTTTCGATTTGAAAACCTAATACCAGTACATTCAACTCCTTAATACATTTTTCAAATAAATATACCACAAACCATGTCAACTTCAATACTTTCCATACACACTCCATATCCTTTATCACATTAACATGGTTATTACTTCATAACCATATTTTTATACTAAAAAATGCCCTCATGGCTAAACTTAATGTATTATACATTAAACTCTTTCAATTCAGTTTCGTTTGATTTCTAACACTTAAAACCAATCCAAATTCACTCCCATGACATTTTGATACACACATTTAAGTAATAAAATTTCGTTAACAAGTTTTTTACAAAATTAAGCACTCTAGGTCGAATTCAACTAAAGCCAATTTCAAATCAATTGTTTTTCATTTCTTTACTTAATTAGCATTAAAAATAATTTTTTGAACATCATAAAACATGAAAATAGAATTTTGGATCATAACACATTAAAAACCCCAACGTTGGCTGAAAACTCATCTAATCATTTCCATGGTTTCTCTTTCATTCTTTTTAATCCATTAAACTAACTTACTAATGTCATTCATTAATCTTAAATCGTCGATTGACAAAATAAAACACTTTAACCAATAGATCTAACCTATTACCAAGTTTGATCAAGGCTTCACACATTAGGTTTTCTTGATTTTCTTCTCCCAATTGCTTCCAATGTAATAAAACCTTGATATTACATCAAAAAGGTGCAATTTACACCATCAAAGCCAAATCTAACTTATAACCTAACAAATCAAATTTTTCCAACAAGATAGTTAAGCTTACCTAGCCATTTTATTCTTCCTCTTCGCTTGGATAGCTATCAAATGTTGTTAGATGCTTGATTGGAGGTAAAAGAGCATGAAAAATGGTTTAGATCACTCCTTTATGGCCATAGTCGAACCTCTGTCTTCTCCTTTCTCTTTTTTTTCTTTTTTTCTCTTTTTCTGTTCGTTTCTCTCGCCAATGGCCAGCCACCAATTCACAACCATCTTATCATCAAATTGACCATAAAATACTCGAATTAGGGTCAATGCTTATTGATTAGATGCTTTAAAAAATTTCGAATGGGTTTAAAATCCTCAATACCGGTTATTTTCTAAAAAGGGCATTTCAACCCTAAACTTTCAAAACTTCCAAAATTTATCTTATCGGACTTATTTTTGAACAGTTTTAGTATCATTAAACTCTAACACCTATTTTGGTTATGTTTCAAATTTTCAAGATTGAGTCCCCAAAATCATTATTCAAACGGATTCACTATTCATCAAAATACTATTCACCTAGATTCATTATTCATCCAGAAATTATCCGAATTTCATTGAAAAGTATCACATAAATCCTCAAAGTACATTTCGAGGATTTTAAAGTTAGTTTAGACTCATTTTATAGCTTTTCGAAGTTCTCAAAAATTTTCTGAGAAATTTTTGATCGAGTCCAGAACCATCTTTGGTCTATCTGTGATCTTTTTTATAACATCAATAATAAATTTAAATGCTTAAATTACTCTAATATACCATAAATAGAGCATACTTTATAAAATGCATATACAACACATTACACAGTATAATTATCGAACTGGGATATTACAATTCGATCATCTGAGTGAGAACCAAGTGGAGGCAGAAGGCGAAACTGATGTAAGGAGCTTGAGATTGGCAGTAGATCCACCACCAATTCTCTCATCCAAACGCCCTTGTTTACTTATCCTATTTATATTTGTTGCTTTATTTCTCTATTACATTATGGAACTTCTCTGTTGAACTTGTTTTCTTTGTAAAATTCTTGTAGTCCATTTTGATTTACTCACTATTTTATTACTTTGATACTTATTTGTTATTGTTGAAAATGGGATTGAAGTATTTGAAGATGATGAACCATATTTATTCTATGAGGGGTTGATTACTTGTTCTTGAGGATTAATGTAGCTAATTTAATTGATTATGCATGATGAAGGGACTATTTTATGCATTTCTAATCCCGATCAAGTTTATTTCATGACCATAAATCTTTAACTACTAATCAGGAAAAACACGTATAACACACAACACATAATAATCTTTTTTTAACTACTAACCCCTCACTTAAATATCACGTTGTCCCTAATGTGATAAGAAAATGGAAGAGGGACCTAGGATGTAAACAACTCACACAAGGACAAAAATTGAAACAAAGAGAAAGTAAACTAACAAGCAATAAAAAGGAAAAACGAAAGAAATGCGTTACGAAGGTAGGGACGGTGTGCTGTGAGGAGTCTTTGTGCGATGTGGAGCCTGACGTATTGTGTTAAGGAGTGAAAATAGATAATGGGAAAATAGATAAAAGAGACTAAAAGTTAGGCCTGCGCACACAAAGAAAACAAACTAAATAGAGATTCTCTAAAAAGGAATAACAAACAAAGAATTAAAAAAACAAAAACAAAAATTATATGGGCTACCTCCCATTCAATGCTTCTTTAATGTCTTGTAGCTAGACACCTCAATAGAATGTTCAAAGTGAATCACTCAAAGTGAATCACTCAACAAAAATTATATGGGCTACCTCCCATTCACTAGGATTTTTCTCTAAGAATTTTCCAAATACTTCCTCAGTTGCAGCAACTAGTAATTGACAACACTCATCACTCTCTTTAACCAAGTCCAGCTCCTTTTCTTGTTCTTCTTGCAAGGCAAAATCAAAATATTCAGCATTAATTTGATCAACAATGGAATAGTCTTAAAAAACAGTAGTAGTAAGAATAGGTTCAAAATTAAAGATTGAAAATTCTACTGTTTCTCCCAAAATAGTCATGGTCAATTTTCTATTCTTCACATCAATCAAGGTATTAGTGGTGGCCATAAAAGGCCTCCCTGTGAGTATGGTGTGCTCCTTTTCTTACGTCTTTACTTTGCCCATGCCTTGGATAACAAATTCTATTAGAACGATTAATCCTCCAGCCTTCACCAACATATCCTTCATTATTCCTTTCAAATAGCGGATTTACCTACCAGATAATTGCAAACACGTGTATATAGGTCTTAACTGTCCTATATCCAATTTCTCATAAATAGAGTGAGGCATAAGATTTATACTCACACCAAGGTCAAGCATACCCGTAACCTCACCATCATTACCCATTGTTACTTGCACAAGAAAACTCCCTGGTTCTTCTAATTTAGGACGTAATTGTCATTGAAGCACTGCACTTGCAACTTCTGAAACTATCACCTTCTCATTTAGCTCAAAATTCTACTTTTTGGTGCTTAGTTCCTTGAAGAACTTCACATCAAAAAACTCGTTTGTTACACATTTAACTTACATTGGTCAACCCCAAACTTATGTTGGTTAACTAATCCTTATTTTAACAAATTCAAATACTCAAACTTGATTTTTAATGCAGCTATAACTAAAATAACTTTCACAATGTTCCCCAAAGAGTGTTTGAAAGATTAAAAGGCTTTTCTTTTAAAATCAAAAGCTTAATTGCCTTTTGATAAGTGAACGGAGTCATGTAATGAGGTAAGATAAAATGTTGATGCATAGTGAGCCTTTAAGATACTAAATTAATAAAATGATATTAAATATAAATCAACCTTGATGTCCCTTGATCTTCTTATGTTCTTAACTTGATCTTCACTTTAATGGTTACAAATTTCAGTTGTTATTTATCATCTTTATTAACTATTTTTTTTGAATTAGGTCTATATCTTATTCTTATAATACTTCATAATTAACTCACTATTAGTAATTATTTTTTATAATCAAAACACCAATTGCTACTTATCTTGGTTCAACAAGGTTTATTGATAACATAGGATATTTTTTATATTCTTTCTGGATCAATAGTATTTATAAAAGCATTATCTTCTAATCTAGTGTGAGATCCCAAAATTTTAAGTTTATGATATTTATCATTTAATAAAATGCAAAATGTTAATAATATTCTTAATTTTTTATTTAATTTGGAGATATGTATTGAATGCATAGAAGTGTCAGATTGATTAATTGTGGTGATGATCCTTAATGAAGAAAGAAAATTAAGATAAACAACAAGATGGCTTATTATGTTATCACCACCAAATACTAATTGATATTTTAGGTATAACTTTTAATTTATATATCTTGATTAAATTATTAAAGAGGCTATGAAAATATAAGAGGATTATAGATAATTCATATAAAAACATTAAGAGCTTTTTTTAATTTGGCAAAAAAAACTTGTGGCTTCATTTTAACCCATAACTTTCGATAGGAAAATCAAATTGAAATCATTTAAAGGTTATGAAAAGTTAAGAGAATCGTATGCAAATATTAAGAAGGCATATAGAATTGATATCAACTAGTTAAAACCTTAACACTGGCTTGCCGATGTCTATAGTTCTTTATTTTTGAAATAGTTTTTAACAACTTCATATGTCATTTTTCATATAAATAAATGAGAGTAACAAGATAAGATGAGGGGGAAGTACTCATAAGAGCTAAAGGGGTGATTTCAAGTTGAAAGAAACAGGTATCAAGCTAGATAATGATAATTGTATGAGAAATTTAAGTAGATGAGAATAAAATTAGGTAGCATGAATGAATCTACATGTGGTTTTTGTTTGAAAGCTAGTAGTATATGTCAATTAAGGTTTTCCATATATATTATTTTATTATTTTCGCATATTAAATGATTTACTAGATATTAATTAACTGTTTTTGTCTTTTATTATTTTAAGAACCCTAATTTAGGGTAGATAGAATTAACTTATCACTAAATTGATAATTATAATGGATGAGTTAAAAGAATTAAACCTATTTTGCATAATTTGTGGACATATAAAGATAAATAAGCATGTGAATTATCATATTGAGTGTTAATAAACACCTATGGTTATGTGTACTAAATTATGGGTGCATTTTTTGTACTCTAATTATTTATATACATGTATAATATGAAATTCAATGAATATTATTGACCATATGATTTAAGTCCCTAAAAGGGTGATGGTTTTGCATATAAGTTTCTCATGTTATTAAGCACTAGAATGAGGAAACTACCATTATGTTGGCTAAGGTAAAATTACTTAATGTTAGATTAATGCAGATATCAATTTATGGGTTGGGACAATTAGTCAACACCAAAATAAGGTTGGTATTATTCCATTTGCTAAGTCAAATCAGTAGTGCCTATTTTGGATAAGTATAGAGCCATATGTATTCGTTGGGACAATAGCATAAAACATTTAATTTTTTTTTCAGATTTTTAGAGGTACTTATAGTATAACTTTCCTTGATCAGGTGTTATGAAACAATTGATCATCCTATATTGAAACACTTGTAGATATTTATGGAATATAAAATAGAAGGGATGTAGCTTTATATTTATTTATTTATACTTCTTATGTAGTTTGTATGTTTTGCCTAGATTTCTATACGTTTTAAGGATCAGAATGCAAAGTAGAAGTGTTAGAACCTAAGTAGTTTTTTAAGTGTTATTTTATTGAGTTGGAATGAGAGAATTTTTTACATAAAGAGAAGAACATGTTCATTAAGATGTTTATATCTAATTATGTGAGTTTAAAAAACTGTAAGTTTTAACTCGATGGTAAGACTTAAGAGGTTTGGCCTTGTCATTAGTGGTTGTGCTTGTGCGCGATAAGCACAACCAAACTAGCTTAAACTTAGGTATGACATTTAAAGCTTACAAATTTTATACAAGTTATTTTTAATTTAGTTGTGTTTTTTAATGTAATTTGTATTTTTGGACTTCTTCAAGTATAAACTCATCTTAAGAGATATCTTTCTATTTTATTAATTAGAGTGTGACAAAGACAATGCCTGAAGGCAATATTCATAGAGGAGATGCTGAATTTGGAGGTTGTCAGAATCACGCTTACTATCACAATGTTTACAACATGTTAATGGCAAGGTCAACATTTGATGGCATGAAATTAGCTGAAAAAAATAAGTTCCCTTTGGTTATTACGAGAGCTGGATTTGTTGGTAGTCAAAGATATGTTGCAATATGGACAAGAGATAACCTCTCAAATTGGGAACATTTACACTTGTCTGTGGCTATGGTACTTCAACTGGTATATAAATTTTACTTTGTTAACTCTAGTTTTTATTCTTTTGAAGTGATCCAAATGAAGTCAAGATTTTAGGAAGTATATGGCTAGGGTACTTCAACTAGTATGTAAATTTTACTCTTTCAACTATATTTTTTTTCTTTTAATGTGATCCAAATGAAGTCAAGACTTTAGGAAGTATATGGCTATGGTACTTCAACTGGTATGTAAATTTTACTCTTTTAACTCTATTTTTTTTCTTTTGATGTGACCCAAATGAAGCCAAGATTTTCGGAAGTAAAAGTCAAGATTTTAGGAAGTAAAAGCCAAGATTTGTTAGGTTTTCTAAAATTTCTGTTCTTTATGAATTTTTTTTCTTTTGATATTATCTTCTTTGTTTGATTTAGTGTTTAATGCTTTCTGATTTGATTATGTTGATCTCTTTGTATCTGATATTGTTGGGTTTATGTTAAGATTGAATTTTTATACTTAATGATCTTATGATGTCAAGCGTTTTGTGTTTCTACATGTTGATTCAAAGTCGAGTTCTTTGATGCTTTATTCCTCTCTTATCATCGAGGTATTAGTGCTTTTCTATAGATAAAGAGATGATATATTTTATTATATTTTAGTTTTAAAATATATTTTATTTTTAAAATTCGAGTTATATTTTATATTTTATTTTATATTTTTTATTTATTTATGTATTTATTGTATTTTTATTTACATAATTATTTAACATGTCAATTTTACTTATTTACTCATAAACCTTCATCACTCTTTTCTTTGTCACATCTGCATATGAGTCTATCAGAAATAACCTCTCTACTATATAGGGGTAAGGATACGTACTATCAGATCTCCCCATACCTCGTTTTATTGCAAAACTTCAGACTGAGTGTGATGATAATGATATATCATCACATTATATTTTGCTAACTATGTTTCTAGGAATATTATTTTTTCTTTTTGATTATATATTAAGATTTTTGATGAAAAGATATTATTCATGACTTTGTAAAAAATTATGTAAATGAAAGCAAGGGGTCTTAATTCTAAATTCATTTTAGCCCTTAATTGTACCCAAAAGGAGGGAGGTGAAACGAGTGTTTATAAAATAGAACAATTTTTGAAACCAAAGTACTTAATTAACAACAATCAATATAAATAAAGATGATAAAATTGTTTAATATAAAATATTCAAATTATTAAACAATAATTTAAAGAGGATAAGGAGGAGAGAATGAAAACTTATTTATAGTGGTTCAATATACAACCCTTGCCTATGTCCACTATCAAGACTCCTCTTGGAATTCCATTATTATTCTTCTTTCAAAGCGAAGAGTAACCTTTGTACAATCTTTCTCAATAAAGAGGAACCCTTCTTAAAATCTTCTTCCAAAGTGAAGAGATACCTCAGTTTCACTTAGAACACCCACAAGTACAATAATATATTCTCAAAACTAATATTACAACTAAACAATATCTCATTTGTTAACTTGATAACTCCAAAATAGATCACTCACACAAATATGACACGATGATTCTTAAATGGTTGAAAAACTCTTTGAAATGTATATACACAAATCCTAAAACCTACTTGATGCCAAAACCAATGAGAAAAAACTTATTTACTGTGTTTTTTAGACTCAAAATATTTTTTGTAGTTAATAACTAGCCATTACAATGGCTTATGTTATACCAGTCGATCAATATGCATTTATTGTTAAGTCAAAATGACTTTACATAGAAATGATTTTGATGTATAACAAAAAGAGATCATATACAAGATAAACAAA
>JANTPM010000244.1:11840147-11854624 GCA_025434745.1 Erythroxylum divaricatum | reverse complement strand
GGAGTCTGTCTGACGGAAGCGTAGCCATGGCGGTGATCTGGTAGGGAAGAGCGAAGAAGAATCCAGAGAAAATGAGAAAAATGAGACGGGACAAAATCGACATTAATCAAATAATTTTAGCTGATCATGTTGAAACGCTCCTTTGAGGAGCTTATTCAAAATTAGCTGATTGGGTTGAATCAGCCAACCCAATCAGCTAATAACCAAACATTTCTAATAGCTTTTTCATAAAGTTAATAAGCTGAAATGGGTCAACCAGCTAAAAAAGAGCTGATAAGCCCTTTACCAAACAAGGTCAAAGTCGTGTTCATTGAAATTTTCTGGACACTATTATTATAAGAATAGGGGTTTTTTAAAACTTTTAATCCAATTAATTATGAACATTAGTGTTATAAGGATTGGATTTTTCTTTATTACTAAAATAATATTAAATATTAAATCATATCGATACCGTTTGATGTAAGAATCAAATTTGATAGGGGTATTACATATTAGGATTCAAGTGAAAAACTTTTATCCCAAGCTAGGCTTGGGCTCTCACGACTAGCCTGCAAACGAATTGAAATTTGTGTTGGATGCCCATTGGTGAGGAGTAAGCTATCTGCGCTCTATAGAGTATGGACCAGATTGCCTAAGCTCCACAAAAACCCAGTAGCAAAATTTCGATGTTAAAAAGATGAAACTTTGTGAAACAAAATGATTTGAGGACTGTTCGAACTTATATCAATTCAAATCATTTAAATGCCCTGGTTTTGCATAATTCACTTTCTGTTTATATTTTGTGACATGTCTAAAGGCACCAAGGGGGCGTTTTAAAAGAAAAAAAAATTATAAAACTTTGCAGAAATTTCTGGGAAAGTTTACAAAAGTTAATAATTTCAATTTGGGTGTGCATGACTCCACTTTCAACAATTTCAAGTAAGGGGCGAAAAAAAAAAAAAACCCGCACAGGTAATTTAGTTGGTCATTGGGAAGGAAAGTGAATCTAAGGTTTCGAATTCGAGTCTCTGCAGCGACAATGTGGGAGCTCATTTAATGCGGTGACTCCTTGTGCGCACCGAACACTAGGCCGTCTTTCCGAGAAGCTGGCTGGGATCAAATCGTGATCTACCTCCCTCATATAATATCGAGCCAGAGTGTGGGGGCGCCTAAAGTGAACGTTCCACCTTTATGAGTCCAATGTAAGGCGCAAAAATTGAATGCAAATATAGTCACTCTTAAGATAAGAAAAGGACTTTTAGCACTGCAACATGCCCTTAGAATTCCAGACACTTAAAATTATTAACCATATTTTGACAATTAATCAAAAACAGTATCTTTACAAATTAAAAGTAAGGTTAGGTATTATATATTAGTAGAGTTTTAACTGAATTGTTATTGTAGAATGTATATTCACAATTAAAAAGTTACATATATAGTCAAAGTTGACGTATGTAATGTACAAAAGTTTTCGTTTTGTGGGAGTTTAGAAAAGATTATGATATAAGCAATCTTTTTTATATATTTTTATAAAAAATAATTTATGTGACTTAAATATGATCTTATAATCACAAACCTTTACTTATTTACTTAAATGCTTATTTATATATACATATATATATATACATATATATATATACATATATATATATATATATGTGTGTGTATTTGTGCGCACCCGCTCACAAAACGAGCGAAGATAAAGCAACGCTTTGCTTGGTCATAAACGACGTTAACTAAGCCACTCCATAAACAGTAAAAACCCGCAACCCAAAACAACGATTTGCCACTTTAAGTTTCGATTCCAGTGTAAATGACACCACTAACTAGAAATAAAGACCACATCCAGCTCAAAAGAGCTCACTCACACGCATAATCTTCACCCTCCGTTTCTAATTCCACAATAGTTTGATAAGAAATTAATTATTCATTGTTCATACGGGGGATCCAATGCTCTTTGGCTTTGTTTCACTTTTTTTACCTTATTGTTTTGTGGGTCTCGTCGAAAACACTGTTTTGCTTGTTGCACTTTCGATGCCTCACGCGCCGCTCCCTGTCCACCAATTACTGGACAACGGGAAGAACACGTACCACAAACTTCTATTGGGTGTTCTTCGCCGAACATTCAACCATTCACAGGCCGTCAAGTGTGCAATCCAATCACTGATTCATTCTTGCTTTTAGTTTTTTTTTTTCCATGTAATTTTGCCTATGTGACAACGTTAACTCTACGATAAAAGCTCTGTAGTTATGTTTGGAAGTGTCAGTTTAAATTTCAATTCTTCTTATCCAAGTATATAAGCCGCATTTATTTGTTTTTAATATTAAAATTATAAAAATCATAATTATAAACTATTTAATTTTTTCTTCAAAAAAACTATTTAATTTTTCTAATTATTATATATTTGATATGAATTCAAATATCAAAATCAACTGGCTACATGTATATATTTAATTACATCTTTTATTATCTTATGCTTAAATTGTTTTAGTGAAATAAATTATGTGAATCTTATGATAGGATAAATAAAAATTCATATTATATTCAAATATTATTATATTAACAAATGTAAATGATACGTGTAGATTTATTATAGACCTGAGAATTAGGTTAAGAATGTGCATGCTAAATCTTCTATTATTCATGGTGCAGGTAAATCAAGCCATATTATCATAGAAAGATGCAGGTACTCGTGGTTTAATCCGTCAAACTTGAGAGGTACAATTCTAGCATGTATATCGCAAAAGGAACCAGTGTATCGATAATCTGACTTCTCTCACATTTTATCCAGCTCAAGTTTGTATATACTTCAGGTGCCTCCAACGATCGTTATGGAGGTAATCTACCGAGACATGCAAGGAGCTTTGTACCGCAATACCCTAGTAGAATGTTAGTTTTTTTATTTTTATTTTCCTTTGTAACAAAAAAATATCATGTAAAAGAAAAAAAAAAGAAAAAAAATAAAAAGAGAATAGCATAAAGTACAGCCTCCAAAAAATTGATAAATACCGTAAAGACAAAAGAGACTAACAGGAGTAGATGACAAGGTAGGTTATTCTGAAATGAAAAACCACTCATATTTTCAAAAAATAAACATGTTTAACAATTAGTAATACACGGAATATTTAAAAAGAGCCAATTTATGAATTATCGCTATTAATTTACACAATCATTTTCGTAATACTCATTTAAATGTAGAACAATACATGAATGAATATTTTTGAAATCTTAAACATTAACAAAAAAATCCAAGTTATTAATTATAAAGAGCTTTTTAGTAATAATTTTATAAAACCAAAATCAGGAACTATTTTCTAGTATTCAATTTTTAATGAAACAAAAATTAATATATAGAGAATATTTGGTATTTATTTAGTTTATTAATATTATGTAAAGTCTCGCACAGAGACTTACTTGTGCACGCAAATTTTAGAGATAGATTACATCTTTGAGTTTTAATTTAACTAAAAATATGTGAAACCAAAGCCGTCAAGTTCCCACAGACAAATACAAAAACAACGTAGTTTTAGGGGACTTTCAGTTTGATTGTTTCCCTTAATTAATTGGTATCTTACAAATTTTCTTCTATATTGGACACACTTGTGAATAGTTTTAGATTGTATTTGCTCGTAGTTGATTCGTTTTTCTTTGGGTATTGAGATTTTGATTTTAAATCTTTATTAAACCATTAAAAATTTTGATTTCTTTTTGTTTATAGTTTTCAATATTTTGCTTGTCTTTTTAATTGTCTAGTATTGTGCTTTGTTACTCTACTGAAACTTAGTTTCTATTATTGGTTTAGTTTTTTTATACCATATAATTTTGATTTGTTCGCGATTGTGTATACTTGTAATTTTCACATTGATTATTGAGGTGCCCCAATTCGGGATTTACTATCAATCTTTGCTTCCTTTCTTAAGTAATATTAGAGTCGTTTAGGGACCTATTAGGCTTGTGTTGGGAATTAGTGTAGGAGTGGTGGCTTTGACTTTTAATGATAGAATAAGAGCTAGTCCTTCAGTGAGTTTTAAGTCTACGAGAAGAGAAGACGTTGACAGATTATGGATAAGTTCTTGGAACATTGGTACATTTATAGGAAAGTCTTTTGAATTAGTGAAGATTTTAGACAAATATAAAATTTATATAGCATGCATCTAGTAGATGAAGCGGAAAGAGGCTAAAGTAAAATAGATTAATGAGTTCAAACTTTGTTATTAAGGGTGTTTGAAATGACATAATGGGGTAGATATCTTAGTTGTCAAGGAACTCATACATGATGTTATAAGAGTGTAGAGGATTAACAAAAGGAGTATGTCCTTAAAGATTGTGGTAAGAGATTTTGTTTTCAACGTATGGAAGATGACGCAGGAAGTGCTCATAGTTGAAATGATATAAAAGAAAGATGGGAAAGATACTTCTATAGCATAAAGGTGCAAAGGACAATATCTTTTTAGGTTATCTTAGCTGGTTTGAAAGTTATCATATTTTTTATTATTACCGGTAGATTATAAAGAAAGAAATTAAAAAAGCTTTGAGGGAGATGAAGAGTGAAAAGATAACAAGGCTTAATGAGATGCCCATAGAGGTGTGAAAAATCCTGTCTTACTTGGCTAGCCAAGCTTTTGAATGTGATCCTTAAGTCTGCTAAAATATCAGATAAATGAAGACTTAGCATGCTAATTCCTCTATATAAGAACAAATAGGGCATCCAAAACTGTAATAACTATGGAGGCATCAAACTACTTAGACACATCATGAAGTTATAAGAGAAGGTGATTGAGAAGAGAGTGAGAAAGATTACTCCTATCTTAGATAACCAATTTGGCTTCATGCTAGAAGGTCCACGACAGAAGCTCTATATCTTCTCAAAAGATTAATGGTATATTATAAGAAAAGATAACGTAACCTACATATGATTTTTATTGGCTTAGAGAAGGCATATGATCAGGTAGATTAGGAAATTATATGGAGGTGTTTAGATACTAAGGGAGTTCTTATGACTTATATAATGATTATTAGAGATATAAATAAAGATGTATAGATTAGAGTAAGGATGATAGAATGAGATACATAACATTTTTCAATCGATATTGGATTATACCAAGGTTCCTCTTGAAGTCTCTTTTTGTATTTAGGATCTATTATTCAAAGCAATAAAGAGATGATTGAAGACATAGTTCACCATATCTAATTAGGGTGGCTTAAGTGCAGAAGTACATCAAGAGTTTTATATGAAAAAAAAAGATATCAATTAAGCTCAAAGGTAAATTTTATCATTTAGCGATTAGGTCAACCGTGCTCTATAGGGTGGAGTGTTGGTTCATCAAATAAATGCATAGTTATAAGTTGATGGTGGTGGAGATGAGGATGTTGGACCTTACTAAAAGGTGGTTATACTAATGAAAAATTAAGAGAGATAAGACTTAAGTAGTTTAGAAATATTAAGTAGAGACACCCTAAGGTTCCAGTAAGAAGATGCAAAAAACTTGTAGACTCTGCTAGAACTTATTAAAGATATGACCCTCATTAGAAAACCTTGGCATACTAGGAAACGGAAAAATGATCTCACATAAAGAGGTCCTTCTCTTTCTTATAGGTCTTTTAATCATTATTCTTTAAGTTTTATATCTTGTATTTATCTTAAATATTTAATATGTAATACTTTCCTCTTAGTTAATTAGCCTAAATATTCTCTTATTTAACTTAAATATTTTCTTGTAATGACTTGTTTGATTTTTTTTCCTTATTATATATTTATTGTATGATTTATCTTATTACTTATTTTTACATTTTTATTTGTACATATTTATTTATTTATTTATTTTTATTTTTATCTTTATCTTTATCATCATCATCATCATCATCATCATCATCATCATCATCATCATCATCATCATCATCATCATCATTATTATTATTATTATTATTATTATTATTATACAAAATTCATTTCTTATTGTTATTGTTATTATTATTATTTGTTAACTTTTTTACTAATACAAATTATTCATTTTAAAATAATCAACGAATTACATATTTCTAACTATATTATACTGCAGGGACATTTTAGTCATTGATATTGTTTTTATGTTCTGTCCAATGCAACCAAACATATTTCTGTTTTCGAGATAGAGACATTTTTTTTGTTCTGTCCATCACAACCAAACACCTCATTGTCTCCAAGTTTTGTTCTGTTCCATCTCTAAATTTTCGTCTCGTTCCGTCTCTACATATTGAAGACAGTAACCAAATGCAACATAAGAGTGAAAAGCACTATGGATGAAAATAAGTCAGGTAAGATTTGGGTGGGCCCGACTCCAACTTAGTTAGGCCACCTAGTTTTGTAACTACATAAACCACAATAGGTGATTTATGCCATTATGGAAAAATTACGTCGTTTCCCAGTGACATTTTGTTGTGGTGTTCACATAACAATTAATTATCGTTTTATTCCCTTTTCATCACACAACATCTTGAATTTATCAAACAAGTATTCACGTCCATGATTTTTTTTATTGTCTAATTGATTATTTACTAAATTTATATACTTTATACTTTCAATTTGTGAGAAATCAAGTAGACATGAACATATTGAGTATGATTGTCAACACAGACTCATTCATTGGACCATAGATACCTAAATGAATCAATTGCAATGAGTAATAAAATCCTATTTCACTTCTAAATGATTTTGTGTCATTTTAACAATTAGACAATGTTCACAAATAGGTAATCTACTTAATTTAAATGACCTAGGGCTTCTTTAACTAATTGATTTATTTATTTTTGACCAATATAGCATAGTCTAGTGTGCCACAAAATAACATCTTTATTGGAATTACTAGATGATGAAACAAATGACAACTTATATTACTATTTGAATAAACAACATAAAACCATAACCATAACAAATATGTTTAGGATATAAATTTATTCCGCCATTGCAAAAATTACCTTAAACCAAGATTTATTAAAACTGACAAAAAGATTAGATTCCATGGAAACTTTGAGGCACACAATACTTCATGTAGGATCAGAGATCAACCACCAAGCATGTCTAATTTTCAGGTTCTAATCTCTTGTACAACAATCCTTGAGTCATCTAATACGTATCCATACAAAAATTTCCAAAATTCCATAAAGACATCTTTATCCTTCGCTATATGATTGGTTACTCATGAATATGTAGTCAACAAAAGATGTGATTTTATTAGAAAAACATAAAAATAGACATTTACTTAACAAATTTTTGTGCAATAAGACTTACCTTTTTGAGCTTGTTACAATCATAGGCAAAGTCTTATTTCCATAGTTGAAGCACTTGACTTTATTAATGTTATGCTTTTTAAAAAGATATTTTCCTTTTCTATGCTAATTCTATTTTGCCTTCTTTGAATCTTGAGTATAGTAGGTATTTCTCTTATCCTTTTTCTATTGAGGCCCACTATGATGTTTACGTTTCTGATTCATAGCTTCATGTGAACTAAAACCAAATAAATATACCTCAGAAGATATTTTAGAGGCTTCAAGACATTCTTTTTCTAATATGAGATGCCTTGTAGCATCTTCCATTGTCTTGATATTCTCATTGTGAGTTAGATGCATCTTCATATGCTCCCAACTCTAAGGTAGTGAACGAATCATAGCTTGTATCTATTGCTCATTTGATAGTTCGTCACCAACATCACGCATCTCACTTATTATGTTTGGCATATGCCTCAAATGCTTTTGCATTGTGTAATGCATCCGTCTCTTATATGTGTCAAACTTGATAATGAATGATCTCATTTTGGTCATTAAGGTGCCTCCAAAACATACAGTTAAAAAGGATCACTTGTCCTTTGCATTTTATTATTTGCAAAACTCACACATGATATCATTATCTATGCTCCTCAGTAACGTAATGTGAGCCAATGAGTTTTGTTCTTCTATGTTTCATAAGCATCAAGGTCGTTTTTGTGATGGATCGTATTGCATTTCTCAGAAACATGATGGATCGTATTGCACTTCTCAGAAACATCCATGATTTTGTTTAATAGTTCAAGAGTCTCTTGCTCTTCTAGTATATATTGGGTTTTCATGTTTCAAATCTCATAATCGTCGCCATTGAATTTTTTATCCTTGTTAAGTTGTTTAACAATATTCTTTGATGAAGTAGCCATGACATAAACACAAAATTTCTATAAAAAGGAACTAGAATATTACACGTTATAAGATCAATTTAATTCTACAAAATGATTAAAACATAAATCATAATAAGTGTGAATCTAAATTCATACCTTATTCCGAAACTTGATAATATTCTTGTAGTATGCCTCGAACCATTTCTAAAATCGATCTTCTCAACTATCAAAGTTACACAAGTTTCTGACTTTTAATAGTATCCACAAAACAGATCAAGAGAACTCTATAACTCTTACAAAGATGGTTAAGCAAGAATTATTAACTCCATTAGAGCTTAAACCTATTTATAATAGGTTTTGGACATTTTGGTAATTTAATAGAAATTAAATTTTAATTTCAATTAAACTTTAATTAGAATTACAAATAATTATAATTAAATAACAATTATTTTTAAATAAGATTTAATATCTCATATTGATCCTTATTAAATATCTAATATTCAACCCCTTCTTTGTATAAGACCCATTAGGTTCCCAAATATATTGGCAATGATTAGAAATTATAATTATAATTCATAATTAGAATTAGATAAATAAAAACTTCTTTTAATTTTATCTTTAATTTTCCAATTAAAAAATTTATAATTACAGATCAATATTGGTGTCTAGGAATGCATCAAGACCACCTAAATATTTAAGAATATCAAAGTGATTTTGACTAACCTTTTTGTATATGATTTTTTGTATAATTTAATCATTTCATCATACAATGTTGCAATGTAAAATGACATTTTATAAATAGTTTATAGATGTTATTTTGAATCAATTGTTAATGACAAAGAACTAATATAATTGGACTCAAAAAGAGTAGACATTAATTCCATTATCTATCTGATTGAGATTCCTTAGAATTAAGGACATGAGTTGAAATCTCCCAGCAAAAAGGAATCTCTTATGCCAATTATTGATTTTATCCCTAAACCTCTCCAGTTGAGGTAAACAATCTGTAAACCTGAGCTTCTTGGTGGTAATAAGTATCCCTAGATATTTAAAGGGAACATCATCATGACATCCAGTCTGAAGTCCCGCACTGAAGCGGGATCTAGGGAGATCTGATAGTACGCAGCCTTACACCTACATAGTAGAGAGGCTATTTTCGGTAGACCCACATGCATATATAACATGAAGATATGACAAAAAAGTCAAATTAATATAAAAGATGTAAAATAAAATAAAATAAAGGTAATAAATAAATAAAATAGAATAATAACAGTTTTAGACCAAAAAATAAAAATAAAAATAAAAACAAAAATCTTCATTATATGATGCAAGTTTAGAAACAAAGTTATTAAGGAAATAGTAGGCAAATATACCTGATATTTTGCAAAGTTCTGCTTATACCTGATATGTGGCAAAGTTCTGATCACCATTTTTCGAATTGTGCGTGTTATCTTGCGTGGGGATTATGATACTCTACTATTCCTAATATTAATAAAATCTCAGAAGTGCAATGTCAGGAAGCTCGAGATATCAAATAGAGAGATGCGTAATGTGATAAACGGTATAAAACTCTAAGCACAATTACTGATTGCTGCACATGTATCCATCTGCTTTTTCTTTTAGAAGAGGAGCTCCATACATAACTTAGAATCTGATCACGAGCTATCCTTTTTCATTAACACTACCACATGTTAACCCTCTCATCTCATTCCACACGATTGACTAAAAGAAACTAAAACCCAAGTTTCCAGATAATTATTAATAAATGGACATGGCAATCAAAACAATATACAAACTCATTAATCATATCAACATATATCAAACAAGATGGATAAATACAAAAATATAAACACAAAAAGCCATAACACAAGATCCATACCTTAAAGAAGACTTGAAAGTAAGTGATAAAAACGATATAGACTAAAAACAAAGAACACACTTACATGAAGGAAATAACAAAATCATCTAAAAGGTCGTCGTGAGCTGCCAAACATCACAACCACAAATTGAAGGAAGCCACTCATGTAGATGTCCAAAAATTACCCACATATATAGTACATATACAAAAAACACCGAGACCTCACCCAAACTTGGAGAAGAGAAAGTTAAAAGCGAAAACTTGGAGAGATGGCAGTGGAGGCGGTGGCAGGAATGGAAGAAGGGTTAGAGAATCCAAACACCGCACGCCTCTATTAAGGGCAACGACGGAAGGAAAGATCGTGAGGCTTGTGGAGAAGAGGAAAATAGAAAGAGAAGAAGAGAAAGGTAGATCTTTAAAAAAAATTTCAAACTTTAGCTTAATGTTCATAATGTTAACTCCACTTATCAGATCTATCCATAAAGGATATAAATCAAATGAAGGAAAGCACAGTACTAAAAAAAGAAACCATATTCATGTGGATCTCAAACCTAAAAAGAAGATATAAACAGAAAAAAAACATAAATAATAATGATAAAACTAAGAGATGAATGCAAAAAAGGTTCTTGTTGTTACAGGAGAAGATGAGGAAGCCCAAAAATGACGTTGTTTCATTGCCGTTGCAACTTGAGTCTGCCGGTAACGTCTGTCTGCTTCATAATTTTGAAACCATTTATTAGACCTAAAGTGAAGAAGCAAGACTAACCTGTAGATGTGAAAGCGAAGCAAGAAAGGTTGAAGACAAGCAAAATGGTGAAAGAAGCAAGCTTGGTAATGGAACCGGAGTCTGAACAGTTGGCTCTCTTAGCAGAGCTCGAAACACATCAGAAACTCTTCTCTTGAAGAGGAGCAAAAGCAGTTTCCACCTCGAATCTTATAGGAGGATGTTCAATAACAACATCAAAGATAGGTCTTCCTCTTCTAATCTCATCTCCATGTGTGAGCCCTATTCTTGAACAAGAATCTGTAGCTGCTGTACTCCAAGATTGTCTAATAGGGAGCATAATTGATAAATAGAACAGTAATGGATCCTAGGGCTTTAAAATTTTCAATGTTAGAGGAAATATGCAACAACTCTTGCAAGTATTAAGCTACAATCCAAAGAGCTAAAAAAAACTTGTTTAGCGTTCTCATAACGAGCCTTAAGTAGTGAGGTTCCATTCCACAAAACAGTACTACATCATCTGCAAAAGATCAATGCAATATTGATAAAAGAAGACTTGTAAATAGGATTAAGACCAGTGACGGAGTCAGGAATTTAAGAGAAGAGGGCCCAAATAAAATATTGATTTCACAAAAACTTTCATATCAAAACTACATAAAAAAAAGTTTTATTAAGAATATAAAATAGTTAAAATTACAATGATCCTCGCCTACTTTTCATAACAAGATCATTGTCAATATTTGCAAATACATCTCTTTCAATGTAACACACTAAACAATCATTCAATAGGTCATCTTCCATTTTATTACGAAGTGAGCTCTTGATAATTTTCATTGCGAAGAAAGTTCTTTCCACTGTGGCTATAGCAACTGGTAAAAGTAATGACAATTTGACTAACAAATAAACCAAAGGGCAAAGGGAATATATGATGCTTTCTTGCAACCACCATTCTCTTAGTAAGGTCTTCGATTCTACTCAATTTAGAGAAATTCTTATCCATATGTACATCAATGATAAAATTCCTAAGTTGATATTCAAGTTCAATTAAAGCAATAGGAGGAAACTCTGATGGATAGAATTTTGCAAATTCAATCAATTTGTCCATGTCAAATGCAGAAAAGGAGTCTTTAGGATCAAGACATGCTATACATAAAAGCAAACTTGTATTGACTTCATCAAATCGATTGTTAAGCTCTTGAAGTTGCATGTAAATCTCATAATAGAAAAGCTCAACACGATAGTGATGAAGATTCGTCATGTCTTCGCTTCTATGCCTTGATCTCCCTCTAACTATAAACATATCTTGCATATCTATCACACTTACATTATTTTCACCATAAAAGTCAACAACTTATTTCAATAAAGACTCCAACCATCATCTCTAACTTGTTGCAAATGAAATTTTGATACTTTAACCAAATGCATTGCATTCACTATATTTTGGTTTTTTTAATGTAAAACTTGAGATAACCCATTTGTGATTCCCAAGATATTTATCATAAGATGCAACACAAAGATAAATTCAAAGCAAAGCATAATATCAATTAAATCAATAGCTTCAGCCCTTTGTGAATCATTATTCCCATTTTCTCCAACAAAATCAAGAACCTAAATGACAAAAGACAATAAATGTAGCAAATTAATGAGCATACCAAAATGCAAACCCCAACGAGTATCTCTGGGTCTTTTCAATGTCATTTCTTGATTCAACCCTTGCCCTGTTTCTATCACCCCTTGTGAAATTCCTGCGATCACTTTCTCCATTTGTTTTCTCGAAGCATATCCTTACGCTTACAAGATCCTCCAATAAAATTGCACAAACAAGTAATAGTATTGAAAAAGGAACATACATTTAAATGCTTTTTAGCAACAGCAATAAATGTAAGCTGAAGTTGATGTGCAAAACAATGGATGTAGTAAGCACAAGAATTTTTCTTCAAAATTAGACTTTTAAGATCATGAAATTCACCTTGCATATTACTAGCTCCGTCATAGCCTTGACCTCTCAAGCTAGCAATACTCAAGCCATAGTTAGAGAATAATGACTTGATACCTTTTAAAAGTGAAGTTGCACTCGTGTCACGTACAGGCACAAGACCAAGAAATCTTTCAATGACACATCCAAAACTATCAACATACTGAATGACGACTCTCATTTGCTCTTTTACTGACACATCTCAACATTCATCCACTGAAATAGAGAACAAATCATCACCCATATCTAAAATAATGGCCTTTATTGTCTCAAATGCAGTTGCATTAATGATATCACGTTGAATATCAGGTGATGTAATTTTGAGATTTTCAGGAGCATTTCCTAGAACAACATTCCTAATTTATTCATTGTTAAAAGCTATGAATTTTAGTAATTCTAGAAAATTATCTTGGTTTGTTGAATTCTCAGACTCATCATTCCGTCGAAAAGGCAACCCTTGCATCAAGAGATAATAAAGACACCCTATTGATGCATTTAGCCTACACCGATATTCAATTTTTGATTTCTTTGATACCCTTAAAAAAGCTGACTCAATAGATTGGGATTGGTTCATTAAATTTTCACAAGCAATTCGACATTTATTATGATCAGAGTCATGATTTCCTACATGTTCTCTTAATCTTGTTTTCTTTCGCCAAGCGCTAAAACCCTCAGATACAAAATTAGTATGTTTTCTTTCACGATCAGCTGAAAAAAGATAACAATATAAGCAATATGCAGCATCTTTTTCAACACTATATTCTAACCAATCCTTGAAATCATTAAACCATGATACAATAAATCTCCACTTACGATCTCCATCCATGGTTTGAGGAAAGTTATGATTTCGAGGTTGACAAGGACCTTTTAATAAATAAGCCCTATGCACCTGATCTCGTTTTTTAGGAGGATACTCTATTATATTAGGTCTCAATCCTGGATCGAAAGGAAGATTTTCTATGTCAATCATAAGTTCTTCAATAATAACCTCCTTCGATGCTGGAGATGCTTTATTAACATTCTGATTTAAATCAAACGATGATGACTGAACAGTCGGTCTTAATTTTTTAAAGTATTTTTTCATAACTACAAAATAAAAAATTAGTTAGAACCAATATTTACTAATTCTATAAAAGAAGTAGCAGCTATCAAATATACTAAAAAATAATTAGATCTCCTTTTTTTATTATATATATATATATATATAGATTCCCTACTGTTCATAAGCCTAAAAAACTCATTCCCTATCGCAACAACTTAGTTAAATTATTGATCAAACAGTCATACATGCATTCGTTATATATATATATATTCCCTACTGTTCATAAGCCTCAAAAACTCATTCCCTATCGTAACAACTTAGTTAAATTATTGATCAAATGGTCATACATGCATTTGTTGAAACATCCCTAAATCCTGTCGTGAAATAAATATTATAAAACTTGTCGATATAAAAAGCAAACGTGACGGAAGAACAAAAATTCAAGAAAAACGGTCAGACATGTCAGCCTTGTCTTACCTTCTTGTGTCGATCGTTACTTGCCATTGTACAAAGCTGCCATTGAAGGTGATTAGACCATCGCTTCTAACTCTTTTAAGGAAGATCTCAATTCAATAACTGCCGATGTCACTGAAAAGCTCATGACTGCCCTCCATGTCGCTATTGGTACTGGTCTGTCCTTGAAATTTATTCAAAACCTTGTGGGGTTAATGTCTAATCACCTCCATGTGAAAGAAAAATTTTGGAACACCCCTTTTCATACAATCTTTCACAAATCACATTGACGGTGGCAGTGCGGCACACTTCAAAAGAGGGT
>JANTPM010000244.1:11752385-11765020 GCA_025434745.1 Erythroxylum divaricatum | reverse complement strand
CTACTACTACATCAATTTGTATTATAGGAAGTTGGTTTCTTTTTAAATTTGGTTGTAGTGACAGCAGTACCAAATCTAGAATCCTCTTGTGCCTTCATCAAGTCCACTATTTGGTGTTACAACTATTAGATTTGTGCCTCCAAAATTTGGAGCTGAGTTGAATAAGATGTGACCTCTTCCTTCCTTTGAGGAATTGGTCCTATGGGTGCCTCCACTCTATTGACACCCTCTATCAAATTGTTGCCCCCCTCTATATTAATATTATGACTCTAATACCAATTGTTACAAAGGTTTTCTTAGACACTAAACTTATACCAAAGTTACGCCCACTCCTTTGCACGATAACCTCACTTAGGTCTATTTAAACCAGACTCAACCTTCCCTCGTGATCTTGACCAATAAAATCTTGTTCTCGAACACCTCACGACCCTCGAAGTGTTTAGCTCTCACACTCGAGTAAGAATACTAAGAAAGTAGTAAATAATCATAGACAACAATAAACACACAAAAGTTACGGTAAAAACCAACTTTTATTACTTTCCTAAAAGTATGCAAAAGAATGCTCTCTCTTAATATGTTCTTTTCCCCTCTATCTCTCCTCTCCCCTAGAACAATGTTCAAATATGCTATTTATAGGCACCTCTGGCTTTATAATTCAGAATCCTAATTGAACTAAACTAACAAGATCACATCTTATACTAATTGAATTACTTCACATTATCTATTAGGATGATATCCTCATCCAAATAGGACTCTATCTTATAGGATTTAGCTACATCATAGCTCACAAGATATGAGATTATATTTAATTAGGAATGATACATCCATATCCATAAAGAACTTTTGTTATCTTCAGATGATCCTCACACATGATCTTTATCTTTTAAAGTTGATATATATCTACTGTGATCTTATTTATTACATCATCCAAGATCTCCAATTAATCTTTATCCATGATAAGTCATTCAAGCCTAAAGCCTTTCATAGCACATTAGTCTAATTCATTGCTTACCCATGTTAAGTTTGTTAGTCATAGTCTATCTATTTGAGTAGACATTAAGCCCATAAAGCTCTCACATGTCTCTCTCATATATGTGATCCAATAGACCTTGGGTTGAGGTGGACCTCAAGCTAATTTTTAGGCTCACATTCGAATCTTATATCTCGTCGCAGATTTATGTCAATGTTCACCAACGTGTGCCAATATTTGACAATGTCTGTTTTCCTTACCTACTTGTAAGTCTTTGCCTTGTTCCGTCCTCACGAGTGTTGAACATTGATCAAGCTCCCCGATGCTCGCACGATTTGGTAATTAGGATATAAAAGTCTAACACCTATCCTCTTTAAATTATTATTAAATTGTTTGCTTAGTTTAAGTTAAGCAATCCATTTATTCATAGTTTAAGTTAAGCAATCCATTTATTCTAAGTACAAGGGAGATTTTTTACAATAAAAAATAAAATTAAAAAAATTAAACTTAATTTAATTTAAGTTCTAATATATAAATCTTACTGAGTCTAAGTAATATAATAAGATCCACATATTTAATAAAAATATTATTTCAACATTGAATAAAATATATAATACATAAAATTTTATTTTCGTTCAATTATATTTATTTAAATTTTAATTTGAAATTTTTTATAAATATTAAATTTATTTTAGATATTTTGATTAAAATATTAAATTCAAATTTACATTTTTTTTCCAGTAAATCGACACAACTCGCACTACAGAAGTTTCAATCTGGAGAAAAAGGTCAGCGGCACGTCTAGGTTGTCTGTCATCTGATAAAAGGGATTGTTTGGTATAGCCGCATGTTTATTGTCCTATTCAACCTTTCAAGCCATACCATGGACTCTACGAGAGAAACAAAGCCTTAACATCGTAATCACTTTCTACGGACTCTACAAGAGGTACAAAGCCTTAACTTTCACTCCCTCGTTATAATTCCACCTAACCCAACTTTGGACCACATACAAAAACCAGGTAGATAGAGGCTGCTGCTTTCTCGTAGACATCAAAAACCCAAACAACTACCTCCTCTCTCGATCTAAGTAGTATTCCTCTTGAGTCATGGCTTCTGCGAGCTTTGCTAAGCTTAACGCAGCGTCGTCTACGTGGATCGGACAGCAGTCCTTCGGTCAGCGACCTCGTCCCTCGTCCACTCAGCGAGTCTCCCTACCAATCCGTGCCGGTGCTTATACTGAAGAGCTCGTCAAAACCGCCGTTAGTTCTCTTATAATTTCTTTCCTGTTTTTTTGACTTAGATCGCTGTCTGTTTTGATATCTACTGATTTGACGACTCATAATCAAGGCTCAATTTTTTTGTGAATAAAATTTTGATCTCTTCTATCCTGTTGTTTTCATGAGCAAGGCACTAAAACTGATTGTACTTTCACCTTTATGTCTTTTATTGGTTGACCATGTGGAAAGTATCACTGATTCGGTTTCTCTTGTATCACATAGTTTAATCACTTTCAATGGAAATTAAGAATTAATTGGAATGATCCAGTTGTATTATTCGTCTGTTGCACCTGATTTCCATGCCTGATCATTTTGTTGGTGTAGAAATCGATCGCATCACCTGGTCGCGGAATTCTTGCCATTGATGAATCCAATGCAACTTGCGGAAAGAGGTTGGCATCTATAGGCTTGGACAACAACGAGGCTAATAGACAAGCATATAGGCAGCTTTTGCTGACCACTCCTGGCCTTGGTGAATATATTTCTGGTGCCATTCTTTTTGAGGAAACACTTTACCAGTCAACAACTGATGGAAAGAAGTTTGTTGACTGCTTGCGTGATGAGAACATTGTCCCTGGTATCAAGGTTGATAAGGTATGTTGTGGTAACAATAATTGAAGTTTGTGGTTTTTCCGTGGTCCTATGTTTAAATTCTTAAACATGTGATGTTTGGCATATGATAACAAGCTCATGGTATCTATTTTGTGTTGTTTCAGGGTTTGGTTCCCCTACCAGGATCAAACAATGAATCTTGGTGTCAAGGCTTGGATGGTTTAGCTTCAAGATCTGCTGAATACTACAAACAGGGTGCTCGTTTTGCTAAGTGGTAAACTTTCTGCATTTGGATGGCTTGTGCCTTTGGTCGTTGTCTTTCCTTTTTCCTTATACTTTCCTACTACCCAAATACAGCTAATAATTGGCCATTATGCATTACGACTTTCTCAGGAGGACAGTTGTTAGCATTCCTTGTGGACCCTCAGCTTTGGCTGTGAAAGAAGCAGCATGGGGACTCGCGCGTTATGCTGCTGTTTCTCAAGTATTCTTTTTTCAAATCTATCATGAATATCTACGGCTATCACATGACATTGCTTCACTAATAGCCTAATACCTTCATGCTTTTTGAATCATTATTTTGGTGAAATGAGATTCTGAGATTGCTAGATGATGTTTTCACAGAATACTTTCTTCCCAATATTGGTTCATTTTTTCTTGGTTTTGCATATAACATTGAAATTCAGGCTTGACAAATGTTATATATTGTATCATTGGATTTGATATGCAGGATAACGGTCTTGTGCCCATAGTTGAGCCTGAGATTCTTCTAGATGGGGACCATGGAATTGAAAGGACACTCAAGGTGGCTGAGAAAGTCTGGGCAGAAGTCTTCTTCTATTTGGCAGAAAATAATGTTGCATTTGAGGGCATCCTACTTAAACCCAGCATGGTAACACCGGGTGCTGAACACAAGGAGAAGGCTTCTCCAGAGACCATAGCCAAATGCACACTAACAATGCTTAGAAGGAGAGTACCTCCTGCAGTTCCTGGAATCATGGTAGGAATGCATAATCCACGTTTTCTCTTAATTATTGTTGGTCATGCATTATATCACCCACTTTTCACATCTTTCCTTAGACGCTTGAGCTGTGAATTCCTGTTGCTAATTTATGTACTATGCTAGATCCCTTGGGGCTGTATGGGGCTGTATTCTTATAGAGTTCTGTTGGCTTGATAATTTCACACTTACGGAAGAACTTAATGAACTGTTGTTGCATGAGATGAATTTAAGTTGGCAAGAGTGCTGTCTTATTTGCAGTAAAAGATTTTGGTTAAATCTCAATTGAGTGTTTCATAGATAATTGTGGACTACATACTGACTCAATTTTGATATCTTGCAGTTTTTGTCAGGAGGGCAATCTGAAGTTGAGGCAACACTTAACCTGAATGCAATGAACCAAAGCCCCAACCCCTGGCATGTTTCCTTCTCTTATGCTCGTGCATTGCAGAACACTGTCCTCAAAACATGGCAAGGACGTCCTGAGAATGTGGAAGCCGCCCAGAAAGCGCTTTTGGTGCGTGCTAAGGCGAACTCCCTGGCTCAGCTTGGAAGGTATTCTGCTGAAGGTGAAAATGAGGAAGCTAAGAAGGGAATGTTCGTCAAGGGGTACACCTACTGAAAAATATAAATTAGAGTTTCTTGGTCTGAACGAATGTGTACTTGGTGTTTTGTGTTATTTCTTCTTGCACTTAAAATTTAAGGACCGAGGAAATTTAGCAATAGGACAATGATTTCTTTCTGAATACCAGAGAGTTTGAATAATGCCTGTCGGAAGTTTAAGGGCAATCACGTACAGCAAGAGGTCAGTTTTATAGCAATGGGGGACGCTTGTAATCTTGAAATATTATGCTTTACAGCATATATTGCAGCGAGTATGTCTTTTTCTCTGTGATGAAGTTCTGAATAGAAAAACTTGGGAACTTGCTTAGGTGCTTGGTGATACATCGTTGTTCTAGGTTTTTAGGTGTTTATTGCACTAACGACAGACGTTAGTCAATCATTAAAAATTCAACGTTAATTATTAAAATGAATCATTTTTGTGTATTCTTTGAGTAGTGAAAGTTTTGGGGTGGTGAATGATATAACAGACTGTTATTATGTAATTAGATTGAATTATGATATTACTTATCCTTTACAAAATTAAAACCCAAAAAGGATAATTTTATTGTTTTCAGGCCACTTTAAATTATTTTTGAATTAAATTTAATCTTTTAAGTTTCAAACATCATCACGTCTTCTTGTTTAGCTTCTTCTTCACTAAACGAGATCTCCTTTGAATTAGTTTATTTTGATATTTGAGATCTTTTTTCTGTTGTGTTTAAAATTAGATTTTGATATTTTAGTATTTTTATTGGTAACTTGGACTTTATTTAATAGAAAATTGTTTATACTTATTTTTATTTTCTATTTCTTGTGTTAAATAAGAAAACAATTTAATGTCTCGGTCTATAGTTTAATAAGTAAAAATGTCAAAGAATTTTTTTTTTTTCACATCGTTTTAGACTTGCATGTTTCAAAATGTAGTGTTCACCAATCTTCATGCTAATACACCATAAACGGTGTGAATGAAACAAAGAATCGACATCTCCTTGAAATTGCTAGATCACACTTATTATAAATGCACATTCTCAGGTAATTTGAGGCTAATGTGGTTAACAAAACCTATTTTTTGATTAATCATATACTTTCATGTGTTTTTCCTGATGAGATCCGTTATAGTTTTTTTTAAATTAAACTCTTGTTTTTTGTTACACCCTAAGTAAGTTTTACTTGTCTAGAAAAGTGGGTATCGATGCTATTGTTTTAATCTTAATAAGTATCTTGTGTTTATCGATGTTACCCTTTTGAAACACATTTCTTTATTTCCTACTTCTTCGATTTCTAAGGAAGAGGATGATTGTTGGTTTATAAAATCACATATCATATCACTAATGTTAGTTATACCTTATACTCTTATACAACCATCACAATCACCACCTCCCTATGTTTATTATAGACAAAGAGATCACCCTAATAAAAGTTTGGTGTATGTCTCTTTTTCTATATCAGATCTAACTATCACTGATCTTAATCTCCTAATTGCTCTTCGCAAGGTTAAAAGTAAGTGGAATTATCTTAATTTATATTTTGTTTCTTATATTTACTTGTCTTCCTCTTCGTATTCTTTTGTTGCTTCTTTTTATTACGTCCCTCTTCCGAAAATTATGCATGAAGCCTTTCTCATCCTGGTTGGCGTCAGGGTCTTTCCTATTTTTTTATAGGCCCGGGGCGAAATAAAAAAATGACCCTAATAAATTGAACGAAATAAAAAAAAGACCCTAATAAATCGGCAGTATACTTAAGTTTACATGTTTGTATGAAACGTAAAAGACTCAATTTATAAGTGTACATATTGAACTAAATATTAAATGATCATAACATTTAATTTTCTTCTAGGGAGTGACATCTTTACAAAATCTATTCAGTTGATAGGAAATGAGCTAGCATATATATGTTATTGAATGAGTCTCTCACCATAAGAAAGGGATGAGAATGGGCCCCCTTTTCAGTACTGAATGCGTTAATAGCTCTGAAAGGAAGGACATGATAAATGCATCATTAATGGACCTGCATGCTACTTAATTATTGGGTTTGTGCTGTTGTCTTGTGGACAATTCTTTTGAAGCTTAATTATATGACTGATTAATATTCTTTTATTTATATCTCTAAAAAAAAGTTTTTACCATGAGATTAGGGGCTCCTCCTCATCATGGGCCCTGGGCAGGTGCCCTGCTGGCCCTTGCCCAGGGCCGGCACTGGTTGGTGTGATGCTATGATAGAGGAGATGAATGCTCTAGACGACAATAATATATGGGATATGGTAAACTTGCCTGTAAGAAAGAAGATCATAGGATGTAAATGCGTACTCACAGTCAAAATTAGTTTTAATGGATCAACAGCTCAACTAAAAGTATGAATAATGAAAAAAGGTTATGCTCAAATTTACGATATGGATTATTTTTACACTCTCTCTCATATTGCTAAATTAATCTTTATTTTGTCTATTCACTTATATGGAAGCTAATCATAGTTGGCCCTTATATTAGTTATACATTCTTTTTAAAAACCATTTCTTACATAGTGATCTTTAGAAGGAAGTATATATAGCACAATCACTTGGATATATTGCTCAAGGGGAGTATGGAAAGTTTATCATCTTTGAAAGTCCATATATTGTTTAAAATAGAGTTACTATACTTGGCATGAAAAGTTTAGTTTGGCAATGAATACATTTGGAATGAATAAGAGTAAGTTTAACCATTTTGTTTTCTATAAATATTCTACATCCTACATCATTCTCCCTTTTATGTATACAAATGATATTGTCATTATTGAAAGCGATAGCATAGGCATGTCATCTTTGAAGTCATTTTTCATAATCAGTTTCACACAAAAGATGTAAGGGCTTTTAAGTATTTTTTGGGAGAAGAGGTAACAAAAAGTAATAAAGGCATTTTTTATCTCAGAAGAAACAAAACTTGACTTATTAAAAAAGATAAAAATTTATGGACTAAGACATGCAATTCTCTAAAGCTCCTTAATTTATAACTCACAAAAGATGGAAACTTATTTAAAGATCTTGAGAATATAGAAGAATAGTTGAAAAATTAATGGGTTAAGAATGTACAAAAGGAAAAACAAGTTAGATCAATGTGTTACATTTTGTTTCCAAACCAGTTAACATATATCACAAGGTTCCAAAATATAATAACTTTTCCTCATCTATTAGGTGTAGTCAATAAGTTTTCCTTATCTATTAGGTGCAATTGTCTCCTTACAAGTTAAAAAATATATCAAAGAGAAGATTTAGATTTGTTAGTTATGGTCAATATGTCTCGAGTAAATTTACTTTCATATGCGATAATTTTTATTTTTTAAATATCTAAATTGACTTATGTCTTCATTTATTTTTACATATAAATGGAGAGAAGTTTAAATACTTCTTATAATTCAGTCATTTAGGACAATTCAATGATCTAGCTTGGGCTTATGATAGATTGGTTACTGGAATGAAGAATTATACCATTTGTTTGTATTGTAACAAGCATTTGAATGGTGAGATAATTGGAAGATTAAAGAAGCATTTAGTTAGGAACAAAGGTAATGTTAAACATTGTCAGAAAGTGAATCATGATGTGAAATGACAAATGAAAACTTTGCCTGAAGATTATCAATATGAGAAACATAGAAAGCAAAGACTAAATTACAAAATTTGCAATGGAAGTCTTTTTGTTCTAGTGGTCAGGATGATATTAGGGATGTTAAAGATGATATTCCTACCCAACAAAAAGGTAATATTACACTTGATGTGAAAAAGAGAAGAAGACATGTCTAACTATTTTGCAAAACAAACAACTCTTAAAACTCTGCCTTTAATCCATAATGCCTTACAATCTAAAAAAGTAACTCATAATGTCGATATGGCAACGATTAGATAGTAGTATGATTCAGGTATATCATTCAATGATGCCTAATTTTATTAACACCAGCCTATGGTGGATGTTATTACCTCTTACGGTTTAGGATATAAAACTCCTTTAATTGATGACTATAGAGGCAAACTTCTAAGCAACTCTATTTACTAGGGGTGGCAACTAGCCTCGATGTTGGGGAGCCATGGATTCATGCATCACATGCACAACAAGGCAGCAGAAGTGTTGAAATCTATATTCCAACCCCACACATCGCCAAATATCCATAATCTTAATGCATGTATACACAGATTATAAGAACATGAAATTTCAGCACATGTACCTTTGATAATGCTCCTCCTTTCATGAATCTTTTCCTTGTTTGGGTTATAGCAAACACCAAACACCTTCCTTGATCACTCAAAGACACACAAAGATGAAGAAAAAGCAATGTTTAAGGGTGGTTAGAGCACCAAACAAGATGAGTTCAAGTAGATGCTCAAATGGAGAGATAGATCAAAGATTATTCATGCAACAATTGCATGAACAAGACTCAATACCACTTTTCTTTTACTCTACAACACTTCTAGACCCCTTATCCTCTTATTTAAGTGTGTTTTAACTTGTTAGTTCATGTGTACATAAGTGAAGAACTCACTTATGCATCATTTGTCGTATCTTCGGTTATGATAGTGGCCTAGCACACTTTGTTTTTCATCCAATCTTTTATGCGTGTGACCCTTAGGTTCCCAGTTATTTTGGACACTTGAATTAACTCTTAATCCAATCAAATCATTAACTCTTAATTCAAGCAAATCATGAAGGGTTTCATGATGCCAATTTACCAAAATATAAGTAGATTAACACACGAACTCTTCGATAGTTAATTATTTGACTTACAAACCTTTCCGTATACAATTACCGTACAATTCGTCTCTTCACCATTCTATACCCCACTTGGTTCAGAGTATAGACTATGTATCAACTCCAACTAGACTGACTACGTCATATCTACTCCAAATGATATTAGTTCTTGTCCTAGGATCTCATTACTTTATATGTCACTTAAGACTCTCTTCATGACATATAACTGCTCTGGCTAGAGCTCCTGAGTAATGACCCTGACAAGAGGCCATGGGTATCATCTCCTTCTATCAGAAGTGGTGAATCTTTTATTAGCTACCCAATTACCTTCAAATACCAATAATTGTACCCAATCACCACCTTATGAGTGACCTCGTCTTAAGGCAACAAGGAATGATGTCAAAGCACATGATCAGTATCCAAGATATCCTTCAGTACCTCAAGTCTAAGGATATCTACACTGTTACTATGATGAGATTAATCATTGACATTTGATAGATCATCCATATGATAATCTTATAGTGGGTCATTCGATGTACTTCTTAATCTTAGTAAGCATCCATATGTTAACTCTAAACATTTCATGCTTATAGTTTGTGAGATCCACTGCTTGATCAAATCAAGGAGTAAAATATGTGCTAGTCTATCTGGATTAATAATGTCATGTCTTATTAATACTATAACTAAAGATAATCTAGATTCTAACATGATTTATTTCATGCTATGTTTTGTATCATGAACTTCATCAATTCGATTTAAGATTGACATCAATTCATAAATAAATGAACATCAAATTAATGAAAAATTATTTTTCTCTTTATTAATTAAAATAAAGTTTGTAAAAAGGTATTAAAGGTGATTGCCTTTAGAGCACTACTCTAACACTCAGGACCAGGTTAAATTTTAAGTCAACAAGATAGGCTCAGGTTGATTGGACCTTGGATTTGATTTTCTGAGTCCGAATGGGCCTCGAGTTGAGCTTAGGCTCGAGCGACCCAACCATCTAACCAAAGCGACATCTTTTTGCTAAAAATTACATCATTTGGAACCTTTATTTAAAAAATTATGACCGAGCCAGGCTCGAGCCTTGACTTGGCCTAGCTCGGCCCATTGTCATCCCTACTATTTATATAAAATAAATAGTAATTTGGATAAAAGAAGAATACCTTCGGCAACTTATGAGTGCTCAATTATATGTGATGACTGGTTAAATAGAAGCATAAGCCTATTGTCAATTTTTGCTTTATTCTGCTGAGAGGACAATGTTTTTGAAGTTTATTGATGCATCTGGCTTTGTTTAAAATTTTGATACTCTATTTCAAATATTTGATAAAGTTGTGAACGAAGTTGGGCTAGAAAATATTTTTCTATTTATTTTTGACAATGATCCTTTTTACAAAGTAGGTATAATTATTTTTATTGAACTCTTTATGCTACACATTATATTAACCTGAAGTTAGAAAATATATGAGATATTAGATACTTTCCTATCATTGTTAAAACTTTATAAAAAGCAAAAAAAAAGGTGACCAACTTCATATATAATCATGTATGGGTCCTAAATTTGATAAGAAAGAATTTTACCAATGGTAGAAATTTGTTTCATCTTATTATTACAACATTTGCGACTAATTTCTTATCACTTCAATATTTTGTTCTAATAAAGAAAGAGTTGAGGCAAATATTTACAACTTATAAGTTGGCCGCATCTCAATATAACAAGTCTAATGATGGAGTGGAGATTTCTAGAGTTATACTTGAAGATCATAAATTTTAGTCCTAACATTAATTTATCATTCGAATTTGTGGGCCTTTGGTAAAGTACTACATTTGACTGATAATGATGAGAAGGCAACAAAGGGTTATTTTGTGATATCATGGAGAGGGAGAAGGAAGCAATTAAGACCAACATGAAAATAGGTCATTTTGTATACATCTTATCTTACAGTCATCAATGAAAGATGAAAAAGACAACTTTACTCTCTATTGTTTGCCGATAGGGAAATTTTAAATCTTAATGTCCATTTTAGACTAATTTTTATAAAGAAAGTTGAAGTTAATAAAGGAATGCTATTAATTATTAGAATAATTATTACTCATGAGATAATACAGGATCTCCTAAGCTTATAAATGGAGGTTTATAGGGATTCTTTTGGTGACTTAAGGATGCTCGTTACTATTCATCAAAGGTTGAATGACATCCATTTGTCATATTTTATAATCATGAAAGCAACAATTGCTAGAACAATCCAAATTGACTTAAACATAGCCACAGGAATAAGGTGTCATCATAATTAACTCCTTGAATGTGCCTGAAACCTTTCGCAACAAGTTGTGCTTTGTAAGTAGTTAAATTTCCATCTATGTCAATATTCCTCTTGAAAACCCACTTATTTTCAATAGGTTTTACCCCCAATAGGAAGATCAATCAAGTTCCAAACCTGGTTGTCATACATGGACTATATCTTGGATTTTATGGCTCTCTGTCATAATTCGAAGCCTGTGCTTCCATTGCTTCCTTATAGCTCAATGGATCTACAGTATCCAACACCATCACCTTATGTAGTCCCATATACCTCTCAAGTTTACAGACTAGCCTAGTTGACCTTTATAGCATAACTACTTCTAGTTGACCTTCCTCCACAACTCCTTTTGGCTCAATTTCAACTTTGAGTTATGTCAATTCAGTTGGATGCTGGGCATGAGCTTCTTCCACAACTACTTATGGAATTGGTTATACCTAATTCTTACTGATAGAAGCCTGAAGTTCGATCAATGTGACTCCCACTAGCCTCATTATCTTGTAGTGTTTCTTGAATTTCTTCAAGTCTAACATTACTCCCACTACTTACTCTTGCCTGAAACTCTTTCTCTAAGAACACACTATATTGAGCAACAAATATTTTACTCTTTGACTTATGATAGAAGAAGTATCCTTTAGTTTCCTTAGGATGCCCCACAAAGAAGCACTTTTCCTATTTATAGTTAAGTTTGTTAGACATTAAACCTTTGACATATGACACACAATCCCAAATCTTTAGAAAAGACATGCTAGGCACTTTGCCAAACTAGATGTCATATGATGTCCTTCTTATGGAATTTGATAGAACCCTATTTAGTGTGAATGTAGTATCTTTAAGCACGTATCCCCAAGATGAGATTGGAAGTTCGGTTTGACTCATTATAAATCGAACCATGTCTGACAAAGTTCAATTGCATCTCTTGCAAACATCATTCCATTGTGGCATTCTATAAGGGGTGAGTTGTGAGATGATCCAACACTCTCTAAGATAAACACCAAATTTATAACTCAAGTATTCGCCTTCGCGATCTGATTGCAAGACTTTAATCTTCTTATCGAGTTGTTTCTCAACCTTATTCTTGAATTCTTTGAACTTTTCAAAAGATTCAGACTTATGTCTCATTAAATAGACATAACCATATCTACTAAAATCATTAGCAAACGAGATGAAGTATTGAAAACCATCGAAAAACACCTCAGACATTGGTACTCATTG
>JANTPM010000244.1:11698425-11724961 GCA_025434745.1 Erythroxylum divaricatum | reverse complement strand
TATAAAAGGAATACCTCATAATATATTATTAACAAGTCATAATGTTAATACATGAATCACAACTATCCATTGGCCTAGGGCACACTACTAACACTACTCCTTGTTAACATCTATATGTTATTACAAAAGTGAGAACCACAACCAATAACTAATATCCAAGAATGTGGAATAGACGTAGAAAGATTGATCTCAATCATAAACATACCTAAAGAGACAACTTCCTTAAGCCTTTTTTCTTTCATATTTGCAAGATAAGATGGGCAATTCAACTTCCAATGTCCATTAACTCCGTTAACTCCGCAATGAAAACATGTGCCCTTGTCATTACTCTTCTTCTTGACACCTTCTTTGGCTTTTACTACGTTAGTAAAAGCCTTTTATTCTTGTTATTATTCTTTTTAAAGTCCCTTTTTCTTACTTTTAGAAGAACTAATAACAAGTATAGAATTGGGTTCCTTCTTAAGGTACCCTTTTGCAGTCTTAAGTATGTTCAAAAGTTCAGGCAGTGTCATCCTTCTGATTCATGTTAAAGTTCATGACGAACTGTAAAAAGTTCGAACTCAGAGACTGCAACACAAGATCAATGCTTAACTGGTGGTCCATAACAAAACCTAATTGGACTAATTTTTCAATATACCCAGTCATCTTCAGTATATGAACGTTAGCTGAAGATCCTTATGTCATCTTGCATTGAAATAATGCCTTGGAGATTTGATATCTCTCTACCCTACTTTGTACACCAAATAACTCCTTAAGATGCATTATTATAGTAAGTGTGCCCATGTTCTCATGTTGCCTCTGAAGTTTTGAAGACATGCAAGCTAACATCACACATGTAGCTTATTCAACGTCATCAACATAATGCTAATATTTCTCCCAATCTTCATTAGTTGCATCCGAACAAGGTTCTGATGGAGTAGGAGTATCAAGAACGTACAAATTCTTCTTTTACCTAAGAATTATTCTTAAGTTTCATAGCCAGCCTAAAAAATTGGGTCCAGTCAGCTTGTTAGCATCCATGATGCTTCTCAATGTCATGTTGGTACTCATCTTCAAATTCAATAACCGAAAAACATAAAAGGAGCATATATTAGTTTATATCCAAAAATCAAATCAAATAAGGACTTTTAAAATACCTCAAAATAATAGCCCTCACTATTATATAGAAAAAATTATCAAATAATTTCTTAGTGGGCTAGGATCCTATTTAAAATTAGCTGATCTTGAGTTTGCTCAACAAACCAGCTAAAAATATATTAGGTAGAAAATAACTTTTTAATCACATCTCATGTGACTCCTAGAATCGTTAGGTGACAACTTTTGTCAAAAATATATCAAATATATTATTCCTAACTCTGCCTCTAAATTTATGTGATCATGAGTTTATCCATCCAAATCATACAATTTTAGTTAAGTAGGACTCATAAGGTAAAACATATCTAAGTTAAAGTGATCTTGAATTTACTCAATAAGCCAAACAATAAATAGAATTATGGTTTTATGCTCAAATAATGAAAGATAACTACCACGTTTATAGCGTGTACTTAATATTTTATTGAGGGATTTAAAATTTCAAAAATGTCCAGTCTCATCAAAATAATATATTTTCATTATATTTATAATTTCAAAATAATTCAATTATGAAATAAATTATTTAAAACTTTTGCTTGATTCTAATTATTGATTTGATAAAAATTTAATTTAATATTCAACTCTTTAAAATTTAAATTAAATTCCAAAAAATTTCTTAATAAAAATTCCCTTTGAAAACAATTTTAAAAGTTAGTAAAATGTTTTTCAATTTTATTAGGGGTTGGAATTAATTTAATCTCTATTAAATTAATTAAATGATAATTTAGGGTTTTTAAAATATTTAAAAAACATATAAAAGGAGTTGAGAGGGTGTTTGACGCTTGTACTGCATGCGCCAGATGAGGACACGTGGGGAGTGTGCACTGCATACACCTCGCGGTCAAAATGAAAGTTTGACTAGCGCGTGCAATGCATGAGCCACGCTCCCCGCGGTCAAAATGAAAGTTTGAATAGCGCATGCAATGCACGAGCGAGTCAACAACTGCAACAGACACTTCTTGAAAATAGCAAGCGCGTGTCTTATAACGATTTATAAGTAGCATTAAAACACAGTAATTTTCATACTAGATACCTTGATAATCTCAAGTATAAGGATCAATTATACAACTATCATTATGAGATAATCTATAGATATATAAGTAATCTTCTATTCGGAATTTTCATAATCAGGTCAGTTCAGTGACCTATTCTCTAATAATCACCCACACATTAATTTAAGTATATATCTCTATACTTTAATTTATGATATCAATTACTTTCTTTATAAGAAAGAAACATAATGTGTGCTAGTTTTACCGTTTCAACAATATCCAATCTTGATGAAACTACAACTGGGAATATTTAGGAATAAAACATAAGTGTAAACTGAATATAATAATTATGATCTCGTCGTAATTTTAATTACAAACTAATTATTCAAAGGATTTTATCTTTAGTATTAAAACATAAAATGTTAAATAAATTAATACATAAAGATAAATAATACATTTTCATTAATTCAAAATATGCATCTAATTGATTAGGTGCAAGGGTATAAACTAACAGATAAAAGAATAAGATTCATTTAATCTTGAATCTTCCGATTTTTACTTTTTTTTGCCTAAATTTTCCACAATCAAGAACTAATTTAGGCATTGAAATGCTAACGTTAGAATAACGTCCAACATTATTTTACAAGAACTCTTTGATTAATGTACAACAAAGGGAAAAACATATGTTTATATTCTATCAAATAGTTAATTCAATTTACATTATAATATAATTAAAATAAAAATCAGTATTTTTTTCATTTTTTAACCATCTTAACTTTCTCTCCTCTTGTTCATTAAAAAAACAAGTATCTTAAGTCAGAGCCTTAAGAATGAAATCTTTGTGGATAATAAATTACGTTATCAGTGTTTTTAAGCTTTTTTTTATTTAACAAAAAAATTATTTTAAAAAAACACATATTAAGAATAGACCTTTCTTGAAATGCGACATTGATATTACTGTCAAAGTGGATAGGACGAGTTTGATTAGGTATATAATTTTGAAAGGGGTAGAATCTAACCCATATAACTCTAAGAAACAGCTTGGGCAAGCTCTTGTCCTTTGTGTTAGGAATGCAAAAACAGAAAATTCTTATCTTATCCTTATTATATCTGAAAACAGAAAGAATACTGTATATATTGCTACAAAGAATCGTTATAATTGTTTGAAATTTGTAACATCCTCACATTGTACTTCGCTCTTAATTTTATTATAAAGAAAAAGAGGAAAATGACCCCAAACATATCAATGTGGCTAAGTGTTTTTTTCCATCATGCAGCATGATTGTCGTGGCTGTCGGTCCAACGATAGCGATGTAGAATTGACCGGAGGTAGTCAATTGGCTGTGACGAGTTTCTAAGAATCCTCCGTTACGTACAATTCTAATAATGTTTAATGTTACCTTATTGAAGAGAAGATTAATTAGTTTTTAAAGAGGATTAAAATTAAAAATTAATAAAATTGTTTTGACCTATGGGCCATGTACGTTAGACAATATATAAATACGTCCTCAGCTTGGGATGGGTATTTGCCAGTTGGCTAAGTAAGCTACCGATGGCCTAACACTGCGTATGGCGAATCTTTTGTTTAATGCTTTTGCCTTTTTTTTTTTGGTCAAAGAAACAGTTGAGGGATTATACTGGAACAGACAATGCTTTACAGCCACAAAATTGAACTATTGATAAAATTGCTCCTCGTAATTATGAAGCCACAATTCTAAGTCAAAGATACCTCACTTTTTTTTATACCACAAAGTTGTGTATGAATATGTCAAAATTAACTCTTAATGAGGTAGTTGTTCAAAATAGAAAAATTTAGCGTGATTGGATAAGGATAAATGATTAACTATTCCAGTTACTCAATCCTCTTACTTAATGAGTGACAAAGAGGGATAGAATTTGTATACTACTAAGTTCTTGCAGGTCTGTCCTCCTTCAGGTATTTATTTTATTTTATTTTTTCTGTATACCACATTATTTTTATATTGTCTCATTTGTATGCAGGTTTATCGAAAACAGTCTCTCAATTATATAGGAGTAAGACTGCGTATTATTAGATCTTTCTAGACCTTATTTTATTGTGAAATTTCAGATTGAGATGATAACAATAATGATAATAATGATGATGACTAAAGTTGTGTGCTTATTATTTGGTAATCTCAACTTTAGTTATTCTCTTGGAGTTTGCTTTACAATAACAAACAATGGCCGGTCCTTATGGTCAAACTATGATGCTAAGTTTAAAGAAGGTTTAAAAGTAGCTTTTTAGCTAGGCAACACCGTCATTAAGAGGATACGGTCCCCCCAGTTCAAATATATAATATTATTTGATTCTAAGTTTACTAGAGCGTTGGCTCATATTTAAAGCATGAAACCATTGACTACTGACTATCCTATGTTTCGTTGATTTGGTTAACGATTCTGTAACGAATGCTTACAAAAAGATTGTTGAATCAAAATATATAAATGTTTTGAACAGATTCAGATCTGAGAAATTTCTAAAAAATGTTACCCAATGGGGACTTTAAATATAACTTATCCTCATCTTACCATTAGATCATGTTACGATCATGTCTTCAGTTGTAAGACAAGATGGCTAAAATAAGAATCAAATTTTGTCCTCTTGTACTCTTTACTTCGCTACTTTATGATATGATTTACTTCGCTACTTTTGATGTGAATTTTCAGAATAACAAGAAAATAGATACCCATTGATTTTTCTGATTCACTCAAGAAAAAGAAATTATCCGTGTAATTTTGAAGTTTAAAATTGAAATAAAAAAATGTGTTATAAATTATTTACGGAACATACGATGAGTGTAAGGGAAAAGTACTAGGAAGTTTGAGACAAGCGACAGAAGAGACAGTGTGGTGGAGCCTGTATTCATAACTAAAAACTCATTCCTCTAGCTGGATTATTCCTAGCCCCCCTATACTGTTTTTTCTTTTTTCTTTTTTTTTTTCCTTTTGTCATAGTTACTTAACATTTATTGAGCGACATCCAGTAATTTATCTGATTAAAAAAAAAGAAAGAAATGATTTACTTTTGTATATAAGCAAGAAAACTGAACGGTGTGGTGGTCCCTCTCGCCCTTGTGAAAATTACTTTAGGACCAGAGTAGTCTAATTTGCATCTCTCCCGTACTGCAACATCCTCTCTCGAGTTGTCCTTTTAATCCTCTTGGCTTTGGTATCCATCCAAACGCAGACTTAGCAAGTGCGTGCGAAAGAGCATCTTTGACCCACTTCCACCTGGCTACCAAGGACGAACTTTTTTAATTTACAACCAATTTCTTGTTTTCTTTTTTCTACTCAATTATTGCAAGGCCATATCTATACTTCGTACTTGAATGCTCACGGCTTTCCTGGATTTTCATCTGAGCCGAGCAAGACACCAACCAACAACCTACTGTTCTTTGCACGTGTAATTTTGAGTGCAAAGTTATCGACTTCCAAGTTTTATAAAACTACATTAATTGGAGACAAGGGAACTTAACTTATTCCTTCCTTTTGTAATTCTTTAAATGTAATGTACAACTGCAAAGGGGCCTTAATGCTTTACGGGTGATATTAGGATTTTGGTGGCTTTTGAAGAAAGTAGATTTTCTTTTTGAAAATTAAAGGATTCGTAAGGATTCGCAGTTTGTTGCTATTTGGTGGCACCAGATGAGTCAAACTAAATCCATGGCCTCATGATTAAAATTAGCTAATCAAAGTCCTAACCTTATCTTTGACTACTGACTAGATTAGACGTGGGAATTGTTGTTTTTTTTAAGCTCACGGAGTGTTCTAAGAGGGTTTCAACTTATGAGAAGGTACCTTTAAATTAGTCACTCTCAGACTAATCCCTGCTTGTAGTGGATCAGTCCGTAAAGAGTAAAGTGCTGGTCAAACAAATTTTTCTATTCTTAGGATTCGAACTCGAGATCTCTGACTAAGGAATAAAAGTGTTGAACCACTAACACCAACCTATTTAGTTTGTTGTTTCTTTATTGTGACGAGCTGTTCATTTTTAGTTCAGTTAACCCTGTTGATGATTTGGCAAACCTTTTTGAAGAATCAAATGATTTGAGATTATACTTTAGTATATAAAAATTAATTGAGATGGGAAAGCCAAAACTCAATAATTTTTGTATAATTTGATGCTAAGGTTGGCGGAAAGACGTGTTTAGTTATCCAAACCAAACCTTTTCCTATCTGTTGTAAACCACCAAAACAAAATTTACCCGAAAGAGAAAAAAGGAGTTACGTTTCAAAATTTTTATTTTTTAATTAGAGATCTCGAATTTAAGTCTTAAAAATAGAAAAATTTATTTAACCAATACTTTATTTTTTATATACTGACCTGGTACGAACAGAAATTAATCTAAGAGTAATTAATTTAAAGATACCTTTTCATAAATTGAAATTCTCCTTACACACCTCATAGACTTAAAAAAAAAAAAACGAGTTATGCTTCGCCCCGTCAAAATCCACCCTCAACCTCAAAGGGCAATTTAGGAACACTCATTAAAATATGATATATATATAAAAGAAAATCCTCAAAACATCTTCAAATCTCCCTTTGACCATCGTACGCCTCCACGCGCACTCCCTCTCTCTTATCATCTCCGTATAAAATCCCCTCTCTCCCTTTCTCTTCTTCTTCACTTCCACTTCTCTCTCTCTCTAACTTTCTTCTGCAACTCTCTGTTTCAGGTATGTATTTATGTAAAGATAATATCTGAAACATCACCTTTTCTTCTTCTTCTTCTTCGTCGTCTCTGTGACTTCAACGCACACTCGATCTTTATCGAGATACAATACTTATACTTTATCAGACGGCCTCGATCTTCTCGTTCCTCCCCCTCTCCAAATCGTACGGTCTTCTTTTAACCCCCTTCTCTCTCTTCATTTATTTTGCATTTTCTATGGCAACCGTTTTGTAAAGCAATCTTTTTCTTATCTCTTGCTCTCTCTCTTTTACAAAGCAATTTTCTTTCTTCTTCTCTTTTGTGATAAGCTTCTTTTATTTGTAGCAAAAGTTCGGTGATACGTTTTCTATCGGAATCTGTTATATACCTCCACTCTACGTGCTTATGTCGTTTTGGTTTTTCTTCTCTTCTTTTTAATTCTTAATTATATATATATATATATATTTTTGGGTTTATAAGCGTTTGGTTCGATGGCATTGTTGTGATTTTACTCCTTCCTTTTCCGTTACCTTCTATACGCTTGCGTTTGAATGTCAATGACTTATCCCTGTTGCATGCAGTGATTCAATTTTGCGAATTCATTTCTTAAACGATCAATTTCCTTTTCATCTGTGGATTATTAGCGATTACGTTTGTTTCTCTTTTAGTTATTTTACAAGTTCAATATCTTTTTTCCCCCTCATCTTTCATCTTCAATAATATCTTGCTCCAAAACTTTTTCCTTTTCTTGTATAATGAAGAAATCTTCACGTCCGCTAGTGATTACTTTTTGGTCGGATGGATGATCAAAACAAGCTTTCCTTCTTTCTTTCTTTTTTCCCTGTAATGTTAAACAATGGGTGAATTATATTTTTGCGAATGATAAATTTCTTTTTCTTACTTTTTTATGTGGGTTGTGTGATCTGCTTGTAGATGTAGTTCTGGTAGTAACTGTAACTAAGAGATAAGGTGGCTTCTGTCGTTCAATCATTTGTTGTTTTGGAAGGTATAAATCGGTTCTTTTGTTGCTGTGCCTGATCAAGAGGGAAGTTCCTATCCTTACTGAATGCATACTAGAGTGGTTAATTTGGTAGCAATTTCAAATCTCATCAGCCTTATCTTTACACTTCTATCGTTTCTATTTTTTATATTTTTTAATTCATCTGAAGTGGAAAGTTAAAAGATTTTACTGATCGGCAGTTCAATGCAGAAATTGGCATGTTATTTATGCAGAAAGCTACAGAAGTTATTAACTAATATAGTACTGTACTGGCGGAGCGACATTTCTTTTTTTTTTAAAATAAAAAAGTATCTTTTTTGTTAGTGAAAGGCTGAGATAATTGCCTTTTTTTCTTAAAATAAGTTTAGCTTTAATAGGGGCAACAAAATGCATGCTAAGCCTTTGACAGCAAGGCTGCGGGAGACCATAGGAGCTTCTCAGAAGCTTATTTGCGGTCATATTTTGTTTTATTTGCATAGGAATTTGAAGCATTCAGTCCAATGCAAATGTTAAGTTTTTGGGTCTTATCACTATGCATTCCTTTATGTAGCTTATATGAAGATGGGCGTCTAGAGGATAGAACCATCCAAGGCCTTCGATTGGTTTTGCAATAACCTTTAAAGTGTGAGAATTTCTTCAGTGTCTTGTGGACTTATAATGTTATGTCCTGAGGAAATGATTTTAGTTGTTTATGTTAGGGCTTGTTCTCACCTGCAAGTTTCCGTGTCCACGTTGCTTTTTCTCTTAGAAAAAGAACTAAAACCCCATGATTCGAGTCTTCTTGGTGAGACTTTACATGAACTTGGTTATTGGATCGCGTGGGGTGTTGTTCTATGTCTGCATCAGTGGTAGGCCATTCGGTGGGGACTGGTGGTTAGAGTTTCCTGGAACATTTCCCAGTTCTTGGACCCTGTGTTGTGCTTTCTTCTGTGCTTTAAAGAACCATTGTCTAGGCCATGTGTTGTTGTCCATGTTATACTGTCACAATGTTTCAAGAAAAGGAAATTAATTGAGAACTCAAAATGGGGCTGTAGTTAGAGATTTGTACGACATGCAGCTGGTCTAATTCACAACTGAATTTATGTGGTGATTGCTTTATTTTCTTTAGCATTGTCTTTGTGATATATGTTTACTTCTTGGAATAATACGTATTCATAATTTCAGATTGCTTTCCAATGCTCGAGCAATGTACAGTCTGATAACACCTTAAGGAACTTGTTTTAGAAAACAATTGTCTAAACAGTTCAAACTTTACTGTTTCAGATTGTCCTTGCAACTTAGAGATGGGGCCTTCTCTTTCCTAATTAATATTAAACTGCTTTACATGTATGCTAGTATAAATTACTATTTGGACAAGAAATGATAAGGTGGGGAATGTTTACATTTTTTTCCCCTTTAGCATTTATATGATCCCTATCATTGTTTCACTGTGCAGTGAGGAACTTGTATGTGTGAAGTGTGTGACTATGGATGCTAATGATCACAACAGAAGTAGAAAAAAGGATAATCTTGCTCAACAAAATGGCAGCATGACAATATCAAATGTCGGTGATGTGGATCCATGGACTGCTTGGGCATACAAGCCAAGGACTATCTCGTTGTTACTTATTGGTGCATGCTTTCTAATGTGAGTGCACGTTGCAATATTAATTTCTTCACCAACCTTTGTTATAGTATTTTGATTTTAACTAACATTTAATGCACTATCTATTTAACACTAAATATTTGACCTAAACTTTTCTGGACTTTTTAGGTTTTTTATTTCCTTTTCAACCACACTTTTTGAACCTAAATTTTTCACAATCATTTTCAATTTTAAAGTTCTCTTTTTCTTTATCTTGAAAATTATATGCATATTTGGATTGTAATGGTTGCAAATGGTTCTGTTTTGATGACATCGTTCATGGAATTGTCAGCCTAATTTGCTTCAGCTTCAAAAAATGCTTTCGTTCTTTCCCATTATGTGATTTCTAAATGAGTTTCTATCAGTATTATCAGCCGTGGAGTGCCATAATTTGTAGATCTTACAAGGTCATACAAAACTGTCTCATGTTAATTCCTTGGCTTCAGGAACTTGAATCTGTTTTTGTCTATGTTTGAAACAAAAAAAATCTAAGGTGTTACTTCTTTTCTGTGTCTTAGTTGGGCCAGTGGAGCCCTTGATCCTGAAGGCAGTGCATCTGGAGATGCTGTCACGTCTGTGAAAAGGTTAGTTTGTGTTTGTTAATATGGTGGCTGTTTTGGGGTTATCTTTTTAGAAACCAAATGCCCTAACTACCTTGTGTATTTAGGGGAGTATGGGCGATGATTGCAGTTTTTCTTGCTTATTGCTTGCTCCAGGCCCCTTCAACGTAAGTTGATAAGCAAGTTATTTGAGATTTTCTTTCCCCATATTTAAGTTTGTATTGCCTGTGCTGAATGTTTAAGCATACATCGAGCATGCATTTGAACAATATATTTAACATGTATTTTGTTGCACCTTGACACTGCAATTTTCAAAGATGATATAACTAGGTTATACTTGCTGATTGTGATGAAAACTTTTAAGTCAAATTTTTCATGATGCATGTGCTTTCTATCCCTTAAATTGCTGTGAATTTTGGTTCTTCATCTAAGTGAAGTTAACTATGTAGCATGTTTACATACTATTTTTTCACAGGGTCCTTATACGGCCACATCCGGCAATTTGGCGTTTGGTTCATGGGCTGGCAGTTGTTTATCTTGTTGCTCTCACATTTTTACTTTTCCAGGTTGGTTTTCCTGCTCATAAAGCAAAGTTTACCTCTTAGAAGCTTATGAGCTTTCTGTCTTTTGTTATTACATGCAACTTCCTTTTTAGTTGTCAGGATTTATGCATAGTTTTTGCTATCTAATGCTCCCATTACTGACATATTCGAAATATGTTGTGTTTATTAAAAAAATTGCTTGTGCAATGACCAATAGGGCATTATTGTGTAGCTGTGCCTATGTTTGCACAGATTCAATTTGTTTCTTTTTCCATTTCACTGTGTTTGTATTGTTGCTGATTGTTGCCTAAACTTTGAAATTTCTAGAAACGTGATGATGCACGGCAGTTCATGAAGTTTCTCCACCCTGATCTTGGAATGGGTAATACTTTGGATTAGCAGTGCAACTGTAACTACCTTGTGGTTATAGTACTTGGAATTTCCCATTCATCTAATTCTCTTGTATGATGACATTACCACTAAACTTCACTTTGTACGGTCAACATGTCTTAATGCAGAACTACCTGAAAAATCATATGGTGCTGATTGTCGAATTCATACACCTGAAAATCCTACGAGCAGGTTTAAGAATGTTTATGTATGAATTCTTCTTTCACATTCTATTCCTTATAATATTTCGACCGATCTAACTTCCAGTTTTTGTTCTGAATACTGGTGTTTATTATTAGATTTCCTTTTCCTCTTTATACTGATTACTTGATTGTCTTTCAGGATACACTTTTTGATGAATTTGTTTTGGCTCACATCTTTGGGTGGTGGGGCAAGGCCATCTTGATCCGTAATCAACCACTTCTTTGGGTGTTATCTATTGGATTTGAGTTGATGGAGGTTAGTTAGACGGTCCTTCCATCCTAAGTTCTCAAGTTGTTTTGGTCATCTTACAAATAACTGACACTGGATTTTCAGCTTACATTCCGCCATATGCTACCAAACTTCAATGAATGCTGGTGGGACAGCATTCTTCTTGACATTGTGATCTGCAATTGGTTTGGTAAGTTCCCTTTGGCCATTAATATATGTTATGCTGCCTCGTTTACTGCTGTGAGATTGTAGTAACCTAATATGGGTTTAGGCTAAGGGTCTAGTCACGGGACGACTCACTGGGTAGTTGTGCTCCTTATCCTTATTTAAATTCCTCCCCTTTCTATTAGAACCTATTGTGACAGAATAATGGAAGTCGTACTTGACAGACTTTAAAGTGTTTGATAATTTTCTGCATGCCATATTACTTAATAGGGTGGCCTTTATATAGGCATACATACATAGGATTTTAAGGCATAAGATCAGGAAAGAATCAGCTTATTCTCTGTTCAATTTAAAATTCAAACTGGTATTTAAATTCAAAATTTGAAACTAAGCCTAACTGACTGAAATATATGGCTGATTTTCTGCTAACTGAAATTATGTTGCTGATTTTTTGCTGACTGAAATTATGTGGCTGATTTCCTGCTAACTGAATCTGTTGTAGACATTGACCACTTCTCATTCGTGCATATAGTTTGCCTACAAAGGCATCTTGCACGTCATTATTGGCCCCTGACAAGGAGCTTGTCCTCAAGCTCGAAAGTGGGATAGGCCTGCTGGAAATTGGAAAGTGGTTCCCACAAAGTCTCCTCTTGAGGCAAGCCTTGCCAATGAACCAATAACTCGCACAGGCAACGATTGAGTCGTGCCCACAGATGGCCTGTGGAATTGGGCTAAGTTTGCCCTCTAGTAGTAGTGGTAAAGAGTATGGAGCTGTTGGTGGTTCCCCTCTATACTCCTTGGGTTGTGACACCACTCGAAAGGGTGTGATTTGTGTTGCTGAGTGGATAGAGGTATTGTAGCAATATTCGGCCCAAGTAATCCATTCTACCCAACATGTCAATTGTTCTATTGACCACGTCCGTTTGCCCATTTGTTTGAGGATTATAGGTCGGTGAATATGCTAACTTGGTCCCACAAAGTCAAAATAACTCCATCCAGAAAGTATCGGTGAAAACTTTATCTCAATCGCTAACAATAGATTTTGGTAGTCCATGCAATTGAAAAATACTTTCAAAGAAAACATGAGCAACAATAGTAGCAATATAGGGGTGTGCCATAGGTGTGAAGTGAGCCATCTTAGAGAAATGATCAACTACAACAAAGAGGATAGACTTACCCCCAACTTTAGGCAATCCCTCTATGAAATCCATTGAGATATTTGCCCAAATTTGTGTGGGAATGTCTAGGGGTTGCGTTAAACTTATTGGGTGAAGATTTTCCAATTTATTTTGTTGATAAACGTTTCAAGTGTGAACAAATTCTTTAATGTCTGCCCTCATGCCGTGCCAAAAGAAATCTTTCTTCACTCGTAGTAGTGTCTTCTGGTAGCCTTCATGTGGTTGGAAAATCCCATTCATTAGAGCCTAAAATGTTGAGGGGGCATTAGTTAGGTTAAATGGCATGACCAAAAGCTCAAAATGACCATGATGAGTTCTAAATGTTGTTCTCCACATCTGCAGGATCCATTCTCGTGATAACATGATTTCAAATCCAACTTAGAAAAGTATTGAGCCCCATGCAATTCATCTAATAGCTCATCAAGTACAGGGATGGGGAACTTTTCTTTTACTATTTTCACGTTTAGCTCCCGATAGTCAATGCAAAAGCGCCAAGAGCCATCATGCTTCTGTACAAGCAACATAGGAGAGGAGAAAGGTGATCGGCTTAGCTTATTGATACCTTGGTGTAACATTTCCTTGCACTATCTCTCAATCTCATCTTTCTGTAAGTGGGGATATTTGTATGGCCTAACTACAACGGGTCCTAAGCTTGGGACCAATGTTATTTTATAATCATAACCCCATGTAGGAGGTAATCTTGAAGGTTCTCCAAAAAGATCTGACAAATTTTGCTAGTACCCTTTCTAATTCCACTGAGTCTGTTGGAGTTCCTTGAATGTGGTGCACTTTTACTCCTTTCTCTAACTTGTGTCCCTGCCACATAACTCGATGTCTTTCCTACAAGGTCAAAACTCATGGTTAGAGAAGCAAAATCTCACACAATTGGCCCCAGGGTCCACAACCATTTAATCCCTAAGACCACATCAAAGCCTTCTAGAGGAATAACATAAACATCAATAGAGAAAGAGTCTTTATTAACCTTTAATAATTCCTGCTCACATACTCCAGAGTTGGGCACCTTCTCACCATTCTCCATTGATATTTGGAGACTGGACTTCTGAATTATAGGGATGTTGACTTCCTTAGCAGCCGTAGCACTAATAAAGTTGTGGGTGCTTCTTGAATCCACCAATAGCCACATTGGCCTCCCTTCCACTAACACCTTCAGTTGCATCGTCTGAGAATTCCTTATTCCTGTGATTGCGTTTAGTGCTATTTCTAGATCCCCAACCTTCCTATTTCTTCTTCTTCCACTTCATCTAAATCATCCACCTCTAGCCAAAAAAGTCTCTTGCAATTGTGCTCCCTTGAGAAAGGCTCATCCCAATTGAAGCAAAGCCCCTTTGCTCCATCTTGCCCCTTATCAATCTCTTGAAGAAAGGGGTGAGTGTGCTCCCAACACTTTAAACTACTACCTAACTTCCCCTAAACTCCCTTTTCTCGACTGCCATTTGCTATAGGACCCCCTAAGGTCGATCTCCAAATGGGCTGCCTAATGGCTACTGTTTGGTTGCTTTTTGTTTCCTAGTAAAGGCACGGGCCATGTTCATAGCAGCCCCTAGGGTATTTGGCTGGGCCATGTTCATAGCATCCCCTAGAGTATTTGGCTACTGCATCTCCACATCTATTCGAATTTCTTCCTGCAACCTAGTAGTAAATAGGATAATTGTTGTTTTGTTTGGAGTCTCGTGGTTCGTGCCAAGGGGGACTAAAATTCATTCTAGCAATCCTCCGTGGTTCCCATTTGCTTCAAATTGGCCATCTTTCTTAGTGGACTGGGGATCATTGGGGGTCCAAACCTCATATGGCAATGTCCCTTAAAAGCCTCCCAAGTCATATCTGACTCTTCTTGCTCCACTTGGAAATACCACAGTTGGGCTTGCCCTATAAGATGGAAGGCTGCCAACCCTACCTTCTCCTCCCCCGACCTTTGGTTCCGAAAAAATTGTTCACACCTATGAATCCATATCAAGGGATCATTAGTACCATCATATGTGGGAAGTTCCAACTTGGGTAATACTAATATATGGAAGCCAGCTAGTCCATCTCCCTTTCCTTCCCTCCATTGGGTAATGATGCAACTGTTGCTCCCTACATCACTGCTCAAGTTGTGGTGTGACTCTTTGTCTTGTCCCCTCATCATGGTCAAAAGTTCTTCAAATTGCGCTAATGTGGCTCGTTGCTACTGCTGGATTAGATTATCGCTAGTTTGTTGGCGATTCTCCACCTCTGCGAGCAGCTGCTCCATGAACTTCATAGAAACATCAATCTTGGCATTCAAAGCTCCTAAGTGTCCCATGACACCTGGCTTTGAAACCAAATTAATATGGGTTCGGGCTAAGGATCTAGTGACGGGACAACTGATAGTCGTGCTCCTTATCTTTGTTTAAACTCCTCCCTTTCTATGAGACCCTATTGGGACAGAATAATGGAAGTAGTCCTTGATAGACTGTCAAGAAAGTGTTTGGTAATTTTTTGCATGCCTTATTGCTTAATAGGGTGGCCTTTATATAGGCATAAATACATAGGATTTTAAGGAATGACATCAGGAAAGAATCAGCTTATTCTCTGCTGAATTTAAAATTCAAACTGATATTTAAATTCGAAATTTGAAACTAAGCCTAACTGACTGAAATGTGGCTGATTTTCTGCTAACTGAAATTCGTGCCACGGGTGGTGACACTGGTATTGTAATGTTCGCCCAGGGCTGCGTGGGTGGTGACGCCGGTATGGCAGTGTTTGCCTGGGTTTGTCTAGCGCACAGTCAGCCCGCAGGTGCTTAGACCGTGTAACGTGGTGGAATGTTACGATCTAATTGTTCCACATCAGTAATAACAGGAGTTGATGTGGGGTTTATAGGTTTTTGGGCTCTCCCACGCTTTAAGCTAGTTTTTGGGGTTGACACTCTCGTAAGACCTATAACATTGTACTTTGGTTTACTTGGAGAGTCTGAAATAGTATGGAGACTCTGTTTGATTAGCTAATCAGCAACTATCTAGTGTTCATTAGGAGAATGGTGGAGCATGCAGCACTAGAGAGGATTTACTTGCTTCTTTGGTTCCTGATGTTGTTAAAGTTGGGCATTTTGAGCTATAAATTACTTAGATACTGAATTTATCTTGTGCACATGTTTAATATCATCATATTTTTAGGGATGACGGATTTTAATATTCCTAGATTTTCTTTTGCATTAATCAGCAATTTGTTTGTAGATTTTAAAAGTTTTATCTGAAGACCACAGCATTTACCGTTGATGAATGTGGGTGGTTTCTTATTCATTTAATACTGGTGATTTCTAAATGCAACTGTGTTATACAGTTGGTAAAATATTGAGATCTAGAGAAGGCTACTTTATGTGAGCTTCAAGCTGCATTTGTCATGTCTACAATCATGCCCTCTACTTTACTAAGTAATGAGTCAAATTGGCATTATTTTTTAAACTATAAGTTTCTTAAATCAGTAGTTTCATACTCGTGGTTGATTATTTTGCAGGCATATGGGCAGGAATGCATACTGTTAGATACTTTGACGGGAAAACATATGAGTGGGTTGGTATAAGTCGCCAGCCAAGTATCATAGGCAAGGTACTTTATGCTATTATGTGGTATTGTTGACTCTGTTTTCCGCAGATTAAAAGCTGAGTTTAGATGGATTGATTACATCTTATTGCTGGTACTTTAGTAATCTAAAATATGTGTTGGCTACCCCTTGACCTGTAGCATTATTGTAGAATAATAATACCCGAGAGTTCTTTCGTGGATTATATCCAGACATGCCTTCTCATTATTTGCTGATTAGTTAATGAATGCGTTATAAGTGTTACTATTTGTTTTGATTTATGTTTGCGTGACTGTAAGCTGGTACGTTGAAGTTAAAGAGTTTTAGATTTTGGACTATTGTTTGGTCCTGATACTGTATTCTTCTTGCTAATATTCTTAATTTTGATTTCAATAGTTGCAATCTATTAACTTGGAGATTACTTCTCAGGTGAAACGAACACTTGGACAGTTTACACCAGCTCACTGGGATAAAGATGAGTGGCACCCCATGCTTGGTCCCTGGCGATTCATCCAAGTTCTGAGTCTTTGCATCGTCTTCCTGACAGTAGAACTGAACACTTTCTTTCTCAAGTTTTGTCTTTGGGTTCCTCCTAGAAATCCTGTGGTAGTTTATAGGTTGATCTTGTGGTGGTTGATTGCGATACCAACAATTCGCGAGTACAATTCATACCTCCAAGACAGGTACTCTTATCAATCCCTCCAAATATAAATTACAAGTGATTTCATATTGCAGCACTTCCTGTTATATATGCTTGTTCTTGCTAAAATAGCGTCAAATTGTTTTCAGGAAACCGGTGAAAAAAGTAGGGGCTTTTTGCTGGCTTTCCCTGGCAATTTGTATTGTTGAACTTCTCATCTGTATCAAGTTTGGACATGGTATGCTGTATATTTTCTAGGATGTTTATGTTAAATCCATTCTTTACATAAGAGTTTTGAATCTAACACAAGACCTGTTTGTATGGGTATTTTGCAAGGTCTCTATCCTAATCCAATGCCTCTATGGTTGGTCATCATCTGGACGTCTGTTGGAGTTGCTACACTTATGTTTCTGATTGTTTGGTCATGGCAAATACATCGAAGTTTAGAAAGAAAAAGACAGTGATTTTGTTGCCAGCCTTGGTGCACCATTCTTTGATTCTTAAATCTTATAGGGGTATTGGTCAGTGCTGTAAATACCCAAATCAGCAATAGAATTGTAAATGCTTGTTTTAGTGGATCATGAGTTTAGAAAAATTTTCTTCATCATTCCGACCTCACTAATTGTTTGAAAATTTCCCTACTACCAACTACTATTTCAAGGTGGTTCTTTTACCAATAGCAGCACTGACTTTACAATTTGTTTGTCTTTTATTAAAAGTACATCCCTGTTTCTCCATTGCCTAACGTTCAGGCGGAGTTTCCGTTTCATCTCGATGTAGATAGTTAACAAGGCGCAATTTACTTTAAAATCCCTTCTATTTTCACATCCAAAGTGATTTTTTATAGTTTTTGTCAGAATTCACGATTATATTAAAACAATAATTTTGCACAAACAAGCAGACACTCGGCTGCTTTGAATGAATCTATCTTGATAAAACCAAGGACCAACATGACCATACAAGCAAACAATTATTTCGATTAAAACTAACCTTGTTTCTTTTTTTTCTTTTTTTTTTTTCTTCCGGGCTTTGGCTTGTCAGTACAGTACCTCGTTGAATTTCAGTGGGATTATCATGAGGATCTTCATTTCATTGTCCACGGATTCAAGACTGGAATGTCTACTAATCTTCAGATACGTATTTAGTTTTATGGCAGAGTTTGTCCTGTTGCAACGTGAATTTTATGATAATGAAATTTATAGCAGCTTTGCTTTTCATTTACTTGGAACGAAATGACATAGCAGATTGTTTTCTCTTCCACTCAGTCTTTCCTCTAACAATTTCTTCATTTTTGTCTGCTCCTCTGGTTTGGAGTAAATGTGTGCATTTGAGTGGTAGAGATCCCAGAAATTCATTTACCTGTACGGTCTCATCTGCCGAGGAAAATCTGTTGAGTAGACTCATTTCGTTCCCTCCACTTAAACCCCTTCCAAGGATTCCATTTTCATCAGGTTCACAGAGTGATTGAACTATATCTGAACTATCACATTCCCTTCTGTACTCTAGTACAATGCTCGACAATTGGTGATCTTCCAAAAACTGGTCTGGGATTGTCTGAATAAGAGATAACGGACACAGAACTGTGACATGTTTCATGTTTTTAATGGACTGGACGAATTGTAGGGCATTTTGTTATTACCTCCAACATCCATCTTATGTACTTGACATTGTTGACATGGTGGTTCATATCCAAATCGCTCCTTTTGGGCTGAAAGTCAAAAGATGGAATTAGGAATTCTTTGTCAACTAACTAGTGCATGTAACCGACGAGCAATTCGGTTGTGATACCTTGAGGTTAGTGTTAATATATTTTGCCTTGTCGCCAACTTTGTTGATCTTCTCGGGAACTTCTTCTTTGATTGCTTGTTTGTGTATGAACCATGGTGAGATCTCAGCCCTGACCTCTTCTGGCATTTTTGAGAGACGCCTTGTGGTCTGATTCATCATCACCCAAGTGCTGTTTGATGTTTGTGGTGGGAGTACCATTATTAAACTTCTACTGATGATTTCTTTATGTAAATAGTATAGAAGATATGGGAATGTTAAAGAACAGAACCAACCTGGTTGCACGTGCAAAGACATGGCCAGTTGCTTGGCTTCGGACCAACCAATCTCGCCTCATCCCATTTTTGCCAGAGGCTCCAACCCATGTATCCATTTCTACTATCTCACCCCTGCAAGCAGCTTCCTTAAATAAATTGTTGGGTCCACTTCGGTTTCAGGTTTTTAGTGATTCTTAGATATCGCAACTGACTGTCACTAATTTTTCTATTTTCATATGACAATATTAAAAGCATTTGAACTCCAATATGCCTCCGAAGCTAGCTGTTTCCAGGATAGATGATGATACAGTGCACAACACAATTCAAGTACATAATAAAATATTTTTTTACAAAAAAGTCACTGAAGTTAATACTCCTAGTGGGTTCTTAGGTAGCTCTACAGGTTTGAATCAATTCTCTTTCTAGTCCCAGGTGGTAATTTAAAGATGAAGAAACATGTAAGCAAACAATGAAAGAAGCATCCCTCTTCGTCTTTGATAACTGCTGTAATCACTGAATTAGATTGCGTGGAAATGACAATTGGGAGCAGGACTTACCAGATTGGATAGTGATCAACTTGAACATGCATTCTTGAGACAACCCAGATGAGATTGTTCCTAACCATTCCATGCGTGGCTCCAAATCCATTGCCCAGAAGTCCCGACATCCACACATGGTTCAGCGCTGTTTCCTACATTACTTGGGAATATTTATAAGAACACAAACTAATATTATTTCACGACACCGCGTGGGTTGAATTTTGATGATAAAATCAAGTTTATAATTTGTCACCTGAAGAAGATTCAGGATGCTTTCAAGCGTGGCAGTTTTATCAGCTCCAACTTCGTAAGACCTTATAACAACGGTCTGTCTGTAGCCAACCCCACCTTCTATTATGAGACCATGACGATAAGGATCAACAAACTGCTTCTTTGTTGGAATGTTTTGACGTATATGCTCTATTGGGTTGCTTCCATTTTCAGCTAAAATTGCCTCTGAAGAGGTCTGTAAGCTTGCAGTTTGGCCCAGGGCATCAACCTTAACGAACCTAATAGAGGCGGTGTTAAGTTTAAGGCTGTTCTTGATGGGATCATGATTAAAACCAATGCTGAACTGACATCTGATAGGTAAGGTGATGGTATGAGAGAAAGCAGCCATTTTCGTTTCAATTTTGTGCTGCCTTTCGATCTCCGTGAATAGGTGGAAAGTTTGAAACTGAGAAATAGGTGGTTAAACACAATTATAGAGATAAACGGCGGATCTGTCCAAGGGTGAGGGTCTTCAAAAGTTATAAAAAGGACAAAATTAGGGAGCTTTATTATGGAAAAATACTGAGTAATCAAAGGAAGACTAAATCAGGTGTTTTTGGGGGGAACAAATTTTAAATCAATAATTCTTGGTGTTGACAAGCAGACAAGAAGGCCTCTTCCTATTCCCCAACTTTTCCTGTCGGAAACGTAACATTTTTGTTCTTAGGTTTGATTTGTAGTTGCTACATAGTAACATAGTCCCCAAGGAAGGAAGTCGCCTCTTTTCCTGTGTAGGGGAGCAACAAACACTATTAGAAACCTGAAGCGAGCTTGCCGGTTAAACAGAAAGTAGAAGAAAGTTGAGCTTCTTATCTTCAATTCCATTTAGCTCCAGTTTTGTTGTGAAGCAAACCAAAACAAGGCTTTGAGTAGTTTCTAAAATTAGATTGATCTAAAGCAAAGCAGTCAGAAAAGTTATATTCAACAAAAGCAAAGTTAAGAGCTTTAATTAATAACATTCAACAAAACTTTGATCTTGTTTTCGTTTGTCCAATTTTACCAACTCGCCAAAAGGTTTGACGATTAATTTTGACTCATACCCTAAAATAAAGAAGGGGTTCTGCTTAGTAGTATACGAACTTGGTTTCTGCTTCCACTTCCGTTTGGCTTTTAACGCTGTCTTTGGTTACAAAACTTCCCATTTTCGTTTTTATTTGAAAGGGCAAAAAAGATATTGATGCTTATTTTGATTTATACAATTTGTAAAGGATTCTAGCCTCCCTCATCCCTTGGAGTTGGGAGGAACCAGTTTTGAGTACAATACAAACAGAGCTGCTCGGCTTTGATTCTTTTTGGTAGCGATTGCTAACTTCTTCTTCTTTTTTATGAAAAAGAACAAAAGACACATCACATGCCCCTGCTTTTTCAAAACGTCCAAAATTAAGGGGACATCAGTGTCATTGTGCAGACAACTCTCTCTATGGGCTGTGGTGGCATTAACAAGAAGCTGCTTAGGATTTGAAGTACACATCCAAGGCTCGCTGGAAGAACACGGGGTGACTGTCAGACTAAATCCACCTTATTTATCTATCAATTACTGCAACTTGCAAAAAACACGTGGACAAAAAGGAAAAGTGAAGAACAGGAGGAACATCCGAACTTGGCTTCCAGAGAATTAAAGAGAACAGTCATGAGCCTTGTTGGAAAGTTAACAACGTAGGCATGGAATCTGAATCAAGTGCAAGGACCCAAAAAAGATATGAAAACCAACATGACGCATGGAATCTGAATCAAGTGCAAGAACCCAAAAAAGATATGAAAACCAACATGTTCTTTTAAGTCAAGCATTAACCAACCATGTACAACAATTGGATAAATCAATAGTCTTCCGAAAGCCAAAGAAATTCAGACAAAAAAAGGTTAGAAAAAAGCAGAATTTTGGCTGGTAATAATTGTTCTTGGAGTAGGAGTTTCCAAAATTAACAGGATCAATGATCGTTTCATTCTGTAACAGACATGAATTCATAGGAAGAAAGAGGTTGGGAATAGATGCTTTGCGTTCATCTAAAAGGGGCCTGGTTTACAACTCTTAATGAACCATATCTTATCCTAGGATGATAACATCATCTGTTGTTATACCTCATTTAAAAGGAAATAGCAACTAATTTTTAGTCGGTCCAAACACTTTTCAAGTTTAGAATAGAAACCTTGGCATTCTCAGTATGCTAGTTCCCCAGAATGATTATAATGAAGGAAATGAACTCAATTTCTCTTTTATTTTGCTCGGTTCTTAGTAGGGAATTAGACCCTTGGTGGAGGGGAAGGAGACAGTATTGATCATTATTCAGCTCTACATCTGCTCATTAGAAAGGAAAATTACCAAAGTAATACCTTCAACTGAAAAAGGAACAATCTAAAAGGAAGTATTTCTGTCCACCACAGAGCCACATATTCTTAGCCTAGAAGTATGAACCCTTCAAGTGAGTTCTTCATCATTAACAAACTAATTCCAAATTCTATCACTCAAACCTCCCCTAAACCATTTATACCCAAACAATGAACGGCTGCACAAAACAAAGTGTTATGCTATGGTTGAGAGCTCTTGTAAACAAGATATTATTAATGAAAATAATATCTATCAGTCTTCCTAATTATCATGTTTTTCTATTTCAGTCCTCGTCCCTATGCTAATTTTACACTTCAATCTAGAAAATATATTGTCATTCCATCAATTAAATTATAAGTTCAAAGAAAAACATTAACTTTATAGTCCTCATATACTTATCTTTTCTATGTTGATCCTCCTAATATAATGTACTTTCATTTGCACTTACTTTCTTAAAAGTACAGTGATAAAATCAAGCAATTGAAAAACATCGATGGACTATTTTAATAGATGGCTAGTAATGGCTTGAGACTTGAGGCATTTCAAAAAGCAAGAAAACTAAGTAGAAAATCAGTAAGGATAGAAGGACTCTAAAATGATTATCCATATCCATAAGGGTACATACAAAATAAAGAGTTCAACTCTTGTGAAGGTCTGCTCGCCGTGAGCCTGAGAGGACAACAAATCTTTTATGCCAAGAGAGAGAATTTAAAGCATGTAGGGGGTGACTGATGCCAAATATTCATAATTTTATCATGTACAAAAAAAATTAGAACAGACATCTCATACTAAACTGATTACCTGATTAGATACACTAATCATTACAATAATGATAAGTAACAATCAGTACTCTTTTTCCTCTCAAACTTCTTAAAAAGAAAGAATGAACGAATTTCTTGTATCTGGTCAGAGATTTTTTATTTAAAAATTTCAAATAGTTTCAAAATAATCTTATATTTCTCTAGCCAAGATTGTGGCAGAAATAGATCTCTGATATGAAGAAGTAATATATTGAGTGGAAGGTCATACCAGTGAAGAACTCCAAATTTTTTCATGATCCAGAATGACTTATTAGCAGGTCCACCCTCTATTCTATCTGTTACATGGAATATATTAGTAAAAGCATAAGAATATATGATAGATTGCATTAACTAAGCAAGAAGACACCTTACTTTCCAAAGGATCACAGGGAACATAGAGGCCACTGGAGCAACTTTGGTATTGGATTACATGAATCTCTTGAAAACTCTGTAGGCCCTTCTTTTGCCATCACATGCGAATTCCACACTGATTAATCTTATTCAATCTAGGAAAAATCTAGTCACTGCTGTGGATTAAACTTTCAAGGGACTGAACAGCTTTAACTTTACAGTTCTCATCTAGCTGCTTCAATAGCGCACCATGTGTACACGCATCAGGCAGAATGTTTCTTTCTAACATGTGTTTATACAATCTAAAAGCCTCCTTCCAATTCCTCATATTGCAATTTTCATTTATCAGTATAGTATAGCTATACTTATTAGGAAATATTCCTCTTTCTTCCATCTCAAAGAAAAATCTGTAAGCCTGATCCATTATCCTTGCTTTGCAAAAACCATTAATGAGAACATTATAGGTGACAACATTTGGCATAACATTGTTCTCTTGCATCCCTGAGAAATACATAAATGCAAGTTCTAGCCTCCCTTTCAATGCATGTGCATGTATTAAAACAGTGTAAGTTATTACAGTTGGTGACTGACCCTTGATGAGCATCTCAGAAAACAACTCTCTGCCTTTCCTGAGGCGACCTTTTTCTAAATGAGCATGTATAATGCTGGTATATGTTATATGGTCAGGAATATGACCATCATTTACCATCTTCTGAACCAACTCAGCTGCTTTTTCCAAACTGTCCATTTTACACAGCCCATGAACAAAAACATTATAGGTTACTAAATCTGGTGGGTAACCTTTAAAAAACATTTCTTCTTGCAAACTAAATGCCTTGGCAGCGTCACCCAGCTTCAGTTCGCCTGCTATTCGAGTTGTGTATGCATATCGATCTGGTGCTATACCCACCTGTAACATCTCATCAAAGAAATCCTTAGCAAGTGACATATTTCCAATTTTGCAGCATCCATTTACCAGAATTGTATAAGTATACACATCAGGATGGATCCCATGGTTGCTCATATCTACTTTAAGCTTTTGAGCAACCTCCATGTCACCCAATCGACAAACCCCATCAATAAGGGTATTATAGGTAACGACAGTAGGAATGAGACTGCGGTACCCTAATTCATCAAACAATAGAAAAGCCTCCCCTAAGTTCCCTAACCTACAATACCCATAAATTAGAGTATTATAAGAAACAATGTCTGGTAGAACAGTAGTCATCATTTGCTCAAAATGGTGCCTTGCTTCACTCATTCTTCCACATTTACAAAAACCATGCATAATGATGTTATGAGTCGCCACAGTAGGGGATATTCCTCTATTAACCATCTCCTTTTCAAGGTTTAAAGCATCAACAAGCAACCCTTGTGTGCAATAACCACAAATTAGCGGATTGTATGTGTTCACAGAAACTCCCAATCCCAATTCCAACATCTCCCCAATCAATCCCTTAGCTCGCTCTAATTCTCCCCTCTTTGACAACCCTTTAATTAACACATTGTATGTCACCTCATTCGGAGAACACATTCTCTTTTGCATTTCCAGAAGAAGGTCCATCGCCTGTTGCACTTCCCCTTCCTTGAAAAAAGAGTCCAACATGGTATTATACGTAATAATAGTAGGCTTAATACCGTATTCACCCATTATTCTATAAACTTCTCTAGCTTTATCAAACCAATCTTTATCCCTCAGCATCCTAAGGATTCTATTGCAATTCTTCACATCGGGCAACGACCCATGTGCTACCATCTTATTGAAAACCAATAGGCATTGCTCAATCATCGACTTCTTGGTATAAATCCATAGCAAGAGATCAAGAAGCTTGATGGAAATCCCAGAACTCAGATACCCATCAATCAAAACATCCAGAATCCCATGCATTCCCAAACTAATCACTCTCTCCATTACCCAGTAAGCTGACCCCATCAAATTATTCTCAACCAAAATCTCAAGAATCACGCAAAAAGCCAACACTGATCTCTCATACCCAGGCTGCATCTGAACCCACCTAAAAAACCTTAAGGCTATTCTGGGTCTCTCACGAAGTAAGTTAAGAACTCGAACAAGCAAGTCAGGGTCCTCAATTACAGGAGCAAACTCGAAAGACATCCACTTACTATTACAAAAAGCCCATTCCTTGACTTGAACAGTGCTAAAAATAAGGTCTTTATATTGGTTCTCAATACTTGTTGAGTCGGTGGTGTTGGTGCTGATACTAGGAGAAGAAAGACAAGTAGTACTAGAAGAGAAGAGAAAGAAAGAAGGAACCTTGAGAGTAAAAAGGGAAGAGCTTCTTCTTGTGGATAATACTTGTGAGGCTTTCACGCAGGGGGTCATTGAATAGAGAGGCTACCAGATGCAGTGGTGTTGCGTGCTGTTGCATTTGGAGCGAGCCAAGAGAGAAGCTCTCAAGAACGAAAGTTGTTGACGAGGATCGATCAGACATGTGGGTTTAGAAGAGGTGACATTGGGGTCGTGGCGCCGCCGTTGAAGGGTTTTTGGTGGTCGTAGTGGTGATGGCGAATTCAAAAGCAGATTTTATATTAGATAATGAAAAAGTTAAAAGTGGAAATGGAGATTGTGCAAAGCAGACTCAGAGAGGAAGCCATGCATTTGCAGCACATAACCTTGAGCCTCCCGAACCCGAATTTTTTCCGTCAATCTTTATAGGTGAGAAGAAGTGGTTGTTCACTTCCGGCTCGGATTGCACCACGTTTATGTTCTCCAGCCCATTTTGTGGGCCCTATTCCCAAGTAGCTGATATTAAGCCCATACGTTCTCTCTCAAATGGTCCTCAACTTTTCGTCTAATATGCTCTAGTAATTTTGAATATCTAAAGCAAACCCTTGAATGAAATTTATAACATTGTTTATCTAAAATTCGTAAACCTTTATAATTTTAGAATACCACTTTTAAATTGATCTCAGCAAGTAACTAGAAGATAACAAAATAGTATTATAAATAAAATAAAGTAATAATTAATTTTCAATAAATAACAACAATAAAAAATATACTTAAATTAAGGCTCTGTTTGGCAAACAGCTGATTGCATTAGCTGTTAGCTGATTCTATCAGCTATTAGCTGATAGCTGATTCTATCAGTTGATTTGACCAACGGATTGTATTAGTTGTTTGTTAAAGATGTTTGGTAAAATTAGCTGTTTAGTATTAGCTGTTTATATGTAAAATGACCTATAAGGACATGACTTTGAAAAATTATAAGGATATGAATATTATATATCTTAGTATTTCGTTGAATATTCTTATAGGAATTTAAATTTTAGATATTTAATTCTAAAAAATTAAGTTTATAACT
>JANTPM010000244.1:11677390-11698325 GCA_025434745.1 Erythroxylum divaricatum | reverse complement strand
CTATAGTTCCTCTTCATTTGGTCAGTAGGAAACATGGAGATTTGCTAAAAACAGGGAGAGAAACAATCAATAGAATAGAGAAGAAAAGGGGGGAGGGGTTTTCTGATTACCCAAAAATTCTCGTTGGTTAACGAAGTCGTGGTAAGCTTCGGATTGAGGAATGGCAGACATGGAGTCTGTCTGACGGAAGCGTAGCCATGGCGGTGATCTGGTAGGGAAGAGCGAAGAAGAATCCAGAGAAAATGAGAGAAATGAGACGGGGCAAAATCGACATTAATCAAATAATTTTAGCTGATCATGTTGAAACGCTCCTCTGAGGAGCTTATTCAAAATTAGTTGATTGGGTTGAATCAGCCAACCCAATCAGCTAATAACCAAACACCTCTAATAGCTTTTTCATAAGGTTAATAAACTGAAATGGGTCAACCAGCTAAAAAAGAGCTAATAAGCTCTTTACCAAATAAGGTCGTTTGTCTTTTTAACGAATAATAATTCGCATCCCAAAATTACCACAAGCATCCTTATAAATCTCTATTTGTGACCTTAAGATATCTTACATCATCTTATGAGCAAAAATAGTTATAATATTTAATAACATTTCTCTATTAACTTTATTTTTTTAAAAACTTAATCTGAAATAGACACTAAAATTCAAAAATACCTTAGCTGCAAATAATAAAGAATAAAATTGTCTTTTTTTATTTCTCATTAATAACTGCAAGATAAGATGTGTATAAAGAATACTTATTTTTCATATTAGTATTAATTGCTTTCTTGGCTCTTTCCGTAATATCATTTAAAAAACCTATTATTACTTTCTCATCACTATTAGCTAATAAAATAGTGTCACTAAAGGCTTACAAATTCGGATAACAAATTGACATTGAAAAAAAAATTCATTATCTTCAAGTGTAATTCTAGAAGCCTTTAATCCATCATTAGACCTAGCATACTGAGATGTAACACACTTATTACTTGTAAATATTTGTCTTAATTCCTTCTTTATTAGAATAAAAAACTAAAGTAATAAGAAATTAGTTGTAAATATTGTAATAGCAGAACGACACAAATTCCTACCATTTGTGAAATTCTTTCTAATTAAATTCAAGACTCATGCACGATTGTATTTTGTAAATGAACTTGGTTATCATTTTTGCTTTTTATACAGTCTCATCAATAATAAAAAAATATCTAGCATCTCCTATATTTTCTAATATTAGGTCAATGCAATATGTAGCACAAGGAGTCTAATAAAATGAATTATACATGCCAATGTTATGAATACTGTATCGATACTAGTACTAGATCTGGTTCTTATACTATATCGATACCGGTCAATACTAGATACCGTTTCGAGTAATTGTTAAATTTTATAAAATAGTCATTGAATTTTTAAAATTACAAAATAGTTTATCAGTATATTATACTGTATACTTTATAATTTCACATCAACCAAATCTCCGAAAGTCATAATAATGAAAATTTCAAACAACAATGATTTATCTATCAACAATGATTTATCTATTTTTATTAACATTAATTTTATGATATTTCTCATATAAACAATAACCGCAATTAATATGAAAAAATCGTGTAATTATTATACAAATATAAAATTAAGAACAATACAAAGTATTTAAAATATAACAATTTCATAATATAATAAATAATAATTACATCAAAAACTTCAAATAAAAAGAATAATAAATATCTGTTACTCTCTAACAATTACTATTTAGGACAAGAGTTCGTGTCAACTTCATTTAATCAGATACGAGATACCCATTATAACTAATCTCAATTCTCATTTGGTACAAAATCTTTATCATTGAGAGAAGTCTTATCATCACTATCGTTTAAATTTATTGCATTAAATGACATGTCAATACTTTTCCATCCAAGATTATTTTCCAAATCACTCTCATATATCAAATTCGATTCCTCAGAAACCAAAATTTCTAAAAGATCGATATTATTAATGTAAATTGGATCTACTGAACTATTTGTCTTATTAAGAGTCCTAGAAAATAATAAAATTAAATTATAAAAAAATTGTATCTAACTTAATCCTTATAATAATATACATTTTTTGAAGCTTTAAATTGTATAGAACAAAGACCAAATCAGTTAATGTTTTGTACTCAAATTTATTTTTTCTTTCTTGGAATGGATGAATTCAAATGTGCTTTAATTCTTTTAACAACTTGTTGCACTCATACATTGACTTAAAATTCGAATTGCAAACCTTTACAATTTCGAAACATCACTTTTGAATTAGTCTCACCAAGAAACTATAAATCATACAACAACAAAAATAGTATTATAAATAAATAAAGTGATAATTAATTTTCAACAAGTACAAAAGTGAAAAAAATATACCTAAATTAAGTTTTATTCTTTGTCAAATAGCAATTGGCATCCCCAAATCCCCAAAAGACTCCTTATAAATATTTATTTGTGAGCTTAGGAGATCTTACATCATCTCATGAGCAACATTTGTTATAATAGTTAATAATATGCTCTTATTAACTTAAGCTTCTATGTAAAACCTGGTCTAAAATAAACATTAGAATTCAAAAATGCCCCAATTGTAACCAATGAAAAGTAAAGCTGTCTTTCCCATCTCTCATTAATGACTGCAAGATAAGTTGTGTACAAAGAAGATTTATTTTTCTTTGTTCTTTCCATGACATCATAAAAATAACTCATTGTTGCCTTTTTTTTTATCACTGACAACCAAACAAAGCACCATTATTAAAGGCTCACAAACTTGGGTGAAATTTTGGTATTGAGACCAAAATTTAGTATCTTTAAGTACAATTATGGAAACTTTCAATCCAGCATTAGACCTAACATACAACCTACTTATCATTTGTAAACATTTATCTCAACTCTTTCTTCATCATAATAAAACACTAAAGTGATAAAAAATTTGCTGCAAATCATGTAACAGTAGGATAACACAAATTCCTACTATGATAAAATTTTTATCATTAAATTCAAAACCTATCCACGATTATATATGAACTTAGTCACCTTTTTTACTTTCTGCCAATTATCATCAATAATAGGAAAATATCTAGCATCTCCTATATTTTTCACCATTAAATCAATGCAATGTGCAACACAAGGAGTCGAAAAAGAATTATACTTGCTTTGTAGCCTTCTTCCAACCGCTTTATATGCAAAATTATCGTCAGTGATGAACTGAACAATATTTTCTAGCTTTACTTTATTCATAACTTCATCAAATATTTCAAATAAATTATCAATATTCTTAACAAGGCTAGATGCATCAATAGACCTCAAAAACATTAAGCCCTTTGTGGAATAAATTAAAAAATTAATAATAGGCTTATTCTCATGTATGTCCAATCATCACCATGATTGACCGCCCAAAAGTAACTCAATCCATTCTTCTTTCTTTCAAATAATTTTTAATTTTATAAATAGAGCTATTCAAAAGTTTACATTTGTTGTCATCAATAGAAGGATCTTTGTCTGCCAGACGGTAAGAAGCTATAACATCTACCATAGGTTGATAATAATAAGATTGAAAAGTATTTAATGTTATACCTGAATCATACCATCATTTACGCATTGATATATCTACATTGTGAGTCGTTTTTTTATTGTATGATACTACGAATTGAAGGCTGAGCTTTAGGAGTTGTTCGTGGTGCAAAAAATTCAACATTTGCCTTATTCGTTTCCTAAAATCAAGTCTAAATGCAACATTCACTTCTTGCTGGGAAGAAATACTAACACCTTCAATAGTTCCAGTTCCACTATCATCTTGAACACCAACAAAAGAACTTACATTACCAATTTCATAATTCATTTTCTTCCTTTTATCTTTCTCGTACTGATACTCTTCAAGCAAAGCTTTCATTTTTTCCACTTCACATCACTCACTTTTTTACAAGGATTCATATCTCCTTTAACCCCAGTTAAATACTTCTTTAATCTGGTAATTCCTTTATCTTTCAATTGTTTGTTACAAAACAAGTAAATAGTATAGTTCTTTATACCATTACCAGGGATCAATACAACATGAGCCTAAACTAGATCATTGTATCTTTTTGAAGCGGTCGAATTATCAGGAATACTTGAACTTCCTTCCATTTATCTATAAAAATAAATGAAGACATATATTAAAATTAACTTAATAACTTCATATCAAAATAAAGAACACATAATTTCATTATCATCTACTATCACAAATTACTTATTATTTAACTCAAAAGTCCAAACTAACACATTAGACAACACACATATATATCTTATACAATATAACTCATTTTGTATAATTAAATTATATACAATTCAATTTAATTCAACACAATTCACCATAAGTCAAAAACCAATAATTCAACATGCATAATAACACAATACACATATACATCTTACATAATATAACTCATTTTGTATGATTAAGTCGTTCAACCATTAACTAAAGACATACACTAACAACTATAACATATTCAACATCAACGGTAACTCACAACTATAAGTTTGCGACTTACTTTATGTAATCTCATAGTTCAAATATAAACTAATATAATTTGTTTACTTATACAATACTTATAATTATTTTATTTTTTTTAACTAATTTTAATCAACATTGTTACTAAAATCCTAATTTTCAACTTTAATTTAACAATCTTTTATTCATCAATTTTAATTAACATTCTTAGTTTCCTACTCAAGTTAACTTTACAATGAAGAGTTCACATAAACTATACAATTTAATTTTATCCAACATAATTTACCAATAAACAATATAAAAATGCAAACATATAATTTTCTTAACTTAATTAAATATATTAAATGATTTAATTATATATTAAATCTTATATTTAAATGATTAATCATATGTTAAATACTTTTTATGTACAAGCAATAATTAGTAAATTATATGTTTCATATAAATTAAATAACAAGTTAACTTAATGCATTAATTTTGAAAGTAACAATGTTTAAATTATATTGAAATTGAACAACCCACACAAACAATTCTAATTTCAAAACTCAAATTTTCCAATGCATTAATTTTTTCATAAATTTACAATGCTTAAATTATATTGAAATTGAACCAACTTACACAAACAATTCTAACTTTCAATCTTAAGTTTCTCAACTCACACAAATAATTCCAACAATTCCAACTTTCAAACTATTCAGAAAATACATATGATACAACCAAAACACAATGCAAATGCAATTCAGAGCAGAAAAAACAATTCAAAATATACCCAAAAAATCAAAAATTGCAATTTGGTTAGGTCAGGTCAAGATTTGAAAAATGAAAATGGATATTTATGTGTTTTTAATCGAGCAACGATGGTGAAGGTCGACTGGAGCAACGTTTTGGCATTAAGCAAGGTGGAGAGCAGAGCAGCAGGCAATAGGTAGACGTGGAGAGCAACTGTGTCCGATATGGTGGTTGACAGAGTTGGAGAGCAACAACCAATAGGTGCGATGGGCAGAGATGGGGAGAGTAGTAGGCGTGATGGGCAGAGGTGGAGAACAACGATGGCTATAAGTGGTGACATGGTGGCGATGGGTGGCCAACGACATTGGGAGGGGAGGGGCGAACGTTGAAATTGAAAATCGTTGAGAGGAGAGAGAGAGAGATGAAAAATTGAAATGAGCGAGTGAGAGAGTTTGCTGCAGTGGTGGTGGATGTGGGATGTTCTATTTAATTTTTATTTTTGCATTTTAGTCCTTGAAAACTTTAAGATTTACAATACCAACCAATATTTGACCGACATTTTAAATTTTGACTAGTACCAGCCAGTACCAGACGAAACTTCCAACATTGGCTAGTATCAACGATCGACATCAAAGAAGTTATTTTTGTACCATTTTTTGGTTGGTACATTGCCTTCTAGTCGGTACTGGCCAGTATGGTACGAAACTCAAAACTTTGATACCTGCTTTATAATCTTCTTTTAGCTTCTTTATAAATAGAATCATTATCAGTAATGAACTAAACGATATTTTTTATCCCATCTTTGTAAACAACTTCATCAAAATTTTTAAATAGAGTATCCATATTCCTAACAGGGTCAGAAACTTAAAAAACATTGTCCCCTTTACAAAATAACTAAAAAAATTAATAATAGGTTCTTGTCTTCTATTTGTCTAATCATCACATATGATTAAACTCCCCCAAAAATAGCCCAAGTCATTCTTTTTTCATCCAAATAACTTTTTATTTCATAAATAGAGTCACTTAAAAGTTTACCTTTGTAGTCATCAATTAAAGGAGTTTTGTATCTTAGATCGTAAGAGGCAATAATATTTACCATAGGCTAATAATAATAAGATTGTGCAACATTGAATGCTGTACTTGAATCACACCACCATCTAGATATTGCTATATTCACGTTATAAAATGCTTTTTCTATATTGTAATACACTACAAATTGAAGATTGAGCTCTAAAAGTTATTTATGGTTCAAAAAAATTAGACGTTTGTCTTCTTCTTTTCCCAACATTAAGTATAACATTTTCTTCTTGTTGGGTAGGAATATTACTACTTTCAACATCCTCACTATCATCCTGACCACCAACAAAAAAATCTTCCACTACCAATTTCTTAATTCAATATTTGCCTTCTATTTTTCTCATGTCGATAGTCTTCAAGCAAAGTTTTCACTTGTCATTTCATATCATAATTTACTTTTTAAAAAGGCTTCACATCACCTTTGACTCCAACTAAATGCATCTTTAATCTAATGATTCCTCCACCTTTGAAATGCTTGTTATAATACAAAAAATGATATAGTTTTTCATTTTGAGAATCAATACAACATGAGCAAAAGTTAGATAATTGAATCTTCCTAAAATGATTGAAATATTATAAGTACTTGAATTTTTTCTACTTATCTGTGAAAATAAATGAAGACATATATCAAAATTAACTTAATAACTTCATATAAAAATAAAGTTACATAAAAAAACATAAGGAAATAGATCAGTAATAGTTTCTTAATAACTTATGTTTCTTTCTAAATCCAAACATCAAATACATACATTGATTGTTACACTTTCACAAGTACAACTCATTTTTTGATTACATAATTCAAATATAATATCCTAACTATAAACTATTTTTTGTAATTATATAATTCAAAAATAAACTCAAAACTATAAATTATTTTGTATGATTATATAATTTAATCATAAACTAACAAGTCACAATTATAACTCATTTTGTGTGATTACATAATTTAAACATTAACTCACAACTATAACCTATTTTGTATAACTATATGATTCAACTGTAAATTCTTAACTATAACTTATTTTGTATGATTATTGATTAGTTAATTAAATAATCCAATCATAGGCATAAATTCACAACTATAATTCAATTTGTTTGATAACTAATCATATAATTCAACCATTAACTAACTAATCCATTTTGATGATTACATAATTCAATTTATAATATATAACCCAATTTATAATGAATACTAACCTTTCATTCAAATTCTAATGTGTCTCAATCTCAAATTTCAGATAAGGACAACCTCAAATTTACAATCTAATTCTAAATTTCAGACAACAAATGAATAACCTTAAACTCAAATTCATAATTCAATTCAAAATTCTATTTCCCAATCATCATAGAAAATCAGAAACATAACTAATTCTAATTTCCAAGTGAAAACAATGATATTTTTTTTATAACTCAGAAGACTTTATACAGATGATACAAATTATGTACAAAACTTGAGATCCCCACACATGAACCTCTTGGCAACTACGAAGATTCAGTAATACCTACAACATTCCTTGTAAGCTAAACCTTTGAGTATTTACACTCACTAAGCAATTTCCTGCTATGCAAGCCTTAGTAAACTATCATAATACACAGAAGCTCAAGTCACCTACTAACCTTCCGGTTGCTAGTAAAGGAAAAATAAAACAATGAAACAATCAATTTACTATCAACACTCTTAACAAATTAAGTTTCTTCAAATGCTCTTGTTCTCTTCCCATTTGCTCATATCTTCAGTACTAGAAATGTGATTAGTTCTGATGCCTCCATATATTGTGAACCGTGAACATCAATGTGAGAAACTGTTGTCGAATTCATTGCATGTTATCTGTGCATGCTTTCCAAACGAGAAGTTCCAGCTATTAACTTCCTGATTGCTGTACTGAAGAAAATGCATAGCTCTTTCTACTCTCTGAGATTGCTGCACCAGTTGGAATTCCTGATTTATTAACCTATAGAAAAATATGTTAAAGAAAACACCTCACCAATTACCTCCTCACTGTGTTGGAGTGGATATGTTCCATAGCTTGGAAGATTATGATCACACTCCCAGCATCCCTGGCTTCATCTTTAAAAGTTTTATTATTTCGTTCAGTCCAAATATTGTAGACTATAGTTGAAAGAAGGATAGGGAAAATAGGAATATCTGAGGTTCTGATAGTTGGGGAAGTATTAAACAAAGTGAGAATGGATCTGAGGTTTTGCTGAAGTGGAAGGTTTAGATGAAAATGGTAGAGACAATGGTCTTAAACAGATTTAGAGAATTGACACTCAAAAAACAAGTGATCAATTGTTTCATCATCTAAGAAACACAAGGAATAGTAATTAGGAGTTTGTAGGTAGAATAGTTTGTCTTAGGTTTGTAGCTTCTGAAGGAAAGCTAGCCATAGGATAAAGTAACACCTAGGTCTACTATTTTTAAACCAAACAAGCTTATGCCACGAAACTTCCTGTAAAGGAGGTCTCAATATAAAGTATACTAATCCATTAGTGAACTTTTTTGTAGGACTAGCAAGCCATTCCAAACGATCAGGTTGGGAGCTATTAAGATGGCACCGAAGGGGCTCAAGGTTCCTAAGGATCTCTATGGATGCCTCTTGCCATCTCCACTCATCATTGTTTATCAATGTAGATACCCTTGCTGTCAAAGGAAGTTCTGAAGCATTGATCTCTCTCGGGGTAGTGAAGTTCTTCAGGATTCCTCTTGGATGCCACGAGTCCTGCCATAAAAAGTAGAAATATCATTCCCTATCCTAAACCTAAATTGATTCCCCAGTTTGTCCTCCACAAGTAAGTTTTCCTCTAACTCCAAGAGTTGTTATAGGTTGGTTGGGCACCCTAAAAGGATTTCCTTCTTAAAATGATGGTATAAACCCATTGAATTCACAAAACCTCCCTATCCTCAAACAGATACCAAATCCTTTTACCTAATAAGACTTGATTCTAAATAAACAAATGTTTAACCCCTAAACCTCCTTCTTTTTTTGATCTACAAATATCACTCCATTTAACTTTAGCATTAAAAGCAGAGTCCACCTTCCCAGCCTACAAAAAATTTCTAAGTTTAAACTCTATATTCCTAAGAATGGATGAGGGGAGAATGAAATAGGAAGACCAGTACACTTAGAAAGAAGAAAGGACAGATATCACCAATTGGAGCCTACTAACATAAGAAAGACTTTTATGAGTCCATTTGTTGATCCTAGTTTCAATTTTATCCAATAAGGGTTGGCAGTCCCTCCTAGACAACTAACCTATTAAGAAAGGAACCCCCAAATATCTTATGGGAAGAATACCTTTCTTGAGACCTGAGATAAGTTCCATATGATGATTAAGATAATTCACATCAGGGGATAAGAAAAACTGACTTTGGAAAAATTCATGTCCATGCCAGAAAAATTTGAAAATGTACACAAACTATCAAGTAAAGTTTGAGCTGAAAACATATCCGCATGGCAAAATATCAAGAGGTCATTAGCAAATAAAAGATGTGTAAGTTTAAGAGCTTTGAATCGCCAATGATATTTGAAGAAAGAACTATTCTCTATACAAACTTTTAAATTCTTAGAAAATACTTCCATACAAATTATGAAGAGGAATGGAGATAAAGGATCCCTTTATCTTAATCCGACTTTCTCTAAAAAATTTAGTGAGAGTACCATTAATCAAAATGGAATGATACAAATTCAAACTTCCACTTCACTATTCCGCAATCACAAATTCATAATTTTCGGTTCACAAGCCATACAAGATAGATGTTACACCACATCCACAAGTCTACAAGCCTACGACATAAGCAATCCTCTGCACACACAAAAGGTTCCATCCGCGCACACACTGACAAAATGGAACCTTGGCTTAAGCTCACAAGTGACAACTCACAAGACTCACAACACAACACAAGAGAGTGACAACTAGCTGTCACTAGCAGCGATGGCGTAACTGGTGAATGGCACAATGGTTGGTGCAATTGGGGAATGGTTGGTATGACTGGCATGGCAACTAGCGATGATGGTGCAACTAGAGGAAGCATGGTGGTGCAATTAGAGGAAGGATGGTGGACTGGAGAGACGAGCTCACGTCATGAGGGAGAGGACTGTGGAGGAGAAGAGATGAGTCTAGGAAACAAATAAATTCTTTCGTTGTTAGGGTTTTATTTTATTTTTGCATTTCAATCCTCTATTTTTTTTTAAAATCTACAATACTTACCTGTAATTAATCAATATTTCAAATATCATCTGGCACAAAATGCTAAAATTTCATATCATTTTTTCGCCGAAAATTCAAAACCTTGTTCTAAAGGTTACAAAAGTAACTAAGAAAAAAAATTCAATCTAAGAAGGAAAATTGCAGTTGATAAAATTATCAATTCGGTGTTATACATACAATTGTAATGAAGATAAATGACTATAGTATTTATATATCATCGTAAAAATTAAATTGACCATTCTGAAAAGTTGAACATATATTACATTTCACATTCTAATAGCTGTTTGAGAAATCAAACATTTCCATAAAAGAGCTCTTAACAAACAAAATAAAGAAATTTTGGAAAAAAACTCTATTAATCCTTGAAAAAATCGAAATAATAACAAGATATACGTCGTCACTCACAAGTGTAGGAACATTATGCATGTAAAAAGAATAGTAAGGCCACCTGGTACGCATGCAGCCGAACTAATTGACATAAGATGGAACGCAGAATTTTCTTGAGTTAGGGATAAACACGATCAGGAGTTTTATATGTAAATGATCTAGAAAATATTGGTATCCTCTTCAGAAGAAGCAGGAACATGTCTTGGCATCTCCGGAGAAAATGGGTTCAGCCATTCTAAAAGTATGCAGCTGAGACAAGCGCTTACATTACATGCTCCTGCAAAGCCATAAGATCGAAGTAATCCAGCTCTTCCAACTTCATCGATCCAGTAACTTCTGAAGAATAGCCTGTTAACACAAGTTTATTGATGCGAACCTTTTTTACTACACTCGTCAAATAGAAATCACCAACTGAAGTGAAGAAAACGTAACCCCAGAAAGGATACTACTAACTAGTCATGTTTCCTTTTTCTTCATTTCGTCTGACGAAATATTAAGAGCCATAATGGACTTCTGACTATGACGGGAAGGTGATTCTTACAAAATTAATTCAAACAATTCCCATATGAAGGGTAACTGTTTCATTTAACTTAATATCTGCTTTTCCTTTACCATATTCCGCTTTTCCTTTACCATATTCAACATTGTCAGGCTGAGATCATATAAGAGTTGTGCCTTAAAAAAGACGTGTGATTTCAGGATCAACTTACAGGACATGAACGATATGATTTCAGTCCCTCTTGTAGCTCACCAAATGAGATCAAAAGCTTCACTTGACGAAATTCAACTGTTTGACCATGACCTCTGCTGTCAGTGAAACAAATTAATTCACGCTGTAGAAGTCGTTCAAATGCCTGCACAAGTTGGGGTAGTTAATCTTCATCCGGAGATAAAACAGGTGGAAAGCCCATTTTAATCCATTACTACTCTAAACCTATAGTCTAGATTAGAGAGGTGAATTGAAGAGCTTACACACCCTTAGGCATACATTTCGTGCATAGTAATCAGATGTATGGAATGAATCATGTATGCTTTTGTACTCTGCAACAATGGAGAATATGTTAGTAATCAGGAAAAGTAAGCTTAGTGATGGAAAAAGAAATAAAAGAAGCATCTGAAGTTGACAACCTTTCATAACAGAAGCAAAGTTATATGAGTTCTGCTCTTTAACTTCCAATCTCTTCATACACACAAGGATGTACAGTTCTAATATGGAGCAATCTGCTTGACCATGTTCAAGGTGACATCAGTATTGTATTTCATGATAGGTTAACACACACACACACACACACACACAACAATTTTGGCATCCATAACGAAACCTAATTAAGAGCTAATATGAATGCCTTCTTTTCAAACAGTCAAGTTGCATGAACAGAATCATTTATGAAGATGTCAAGTTTTCTGAAGCAAATATGCATTAAGATGTCAAACTACGAAAACAGTTTTGACTCCGTGATCTTAAAAGCAAATAAATAAATAAATAACTCAAAAATTGTTCTATTATTGTCTTGAATCTGCAATAAATTCTACGGATGAAAAATGAGCACTTATTTGACATGGATAGTTAGGTAATTATAAAATAGACAGGTTTGAATTTCTAGATTTTTTTTACTGTACAGTAGTAAGGCTATATATATACATATTTATAAGATTAATCTAGGGAAGTAATCCCTATGATCAAGGGATTATGGAAGACTAGAATCAATGACATTAATGCTCAATATGTAACAGCTACAATGTAACAAATAGAAGGGATCTAACTAACAGTATTCCAAGGAAATAGTAGGCAAAATCTCTTGGAAGAAATGTTGTTAAAATGCGAATCTGAGCAAGTCTTTTATTCTGATAAAACTTGTACTTATTGTGCCTGTAAACGACCACCCTAGAGAATGAAGATCACAAGAGTAACCATACAACAAAATGATTCAAGCCATATTCATCATACCTCTTATGCCTTCCTGCTTTGGCTGCCTTTGGATGCTTAAGAGTGCATTTTTAAAGTTCTCTAGTGACAGGAATCCTAATTTTGGTTCCATGTAAGAGACAGCGACAAATCTAGCATCCAATTGCAAATTCAGACTAGTATCAACTGTGATAATGTTAACAGGTATAACTTTACACAAGATTTGATGCATCGAGATATAGGCAATGAACTTACAAAAACCGTAGTAAGTTGTTGATGGTAGATTGCACATTCAGACAAGAAGCAATGATCTCCTTGAATCTCTCATCAGCTAAAACTTTCTAGCAAATTTCAAGGACCTCTATTTCTGGAGAAAATTTAGTGGAAAGATGCTTTGAAATGGTAATAAAGGATGCAATCTAGGTTTTAAAATATCAAATTTAAACAGTTGGATAAAGGATACTCGTAGCTTTCCATTGAATTGAGAAGCAAAATCATGAGGAAGACTTGTATTTACGGGCAAAAACAAGAGATGCTCTAACAGTCTGCAAAACCAGAATTCTGAAGATCAAACTTTGACTCTTGGCAAAACTCTTACATCACTCTTCATATAAGAGGAAATTTACCTCTGTACATCCTCCATAGATGGAGGAAGAAACAATAGCTTTCTATGTGAAAAACGAGATCTTACTCTTTTTTCCAAAAGTTGATCAGCATCCTGCAGGCAAAGTTTGAAAGTATCACATACTAGAACTTAAAAACCTTTTTGTCAAGTCCAATGAGTTTTATTTTCATTATCTTTACCAGTAAATGGCTTGAGTGCCAAATTTAGTTACCGGCACACGTTTATAAACTGTAAAATTCTAAAGTTTTCATATATTGAATATATAAGCTAACATTAAAAGAAAAATAAATCTCTTTGTATAATAATAGAAAGAATAGCAAAACAGAAAAAATCCAGAGAGGGCAGAGGAAAACTAAGCAAGAGAAGATAGAACGCATTTAGAAATAAGCATACCAGTCGACAACTCACACCAATGACAACAGCTTGTGATGTTACTGATTGCATCGCATCTAGCAAGCTATACAGCAACCTTTGCTTTCCCTGAAAAGAACGAAATGAGGAATTGTAATATGCCCCTAAATTTCATGTTGATATTCTAAAGATAATTAGCTGCTTTAAGGCTAAAAATTAGTGGTTGAATTAAAGAGATTGTATTACTTAGAGAAAAAATGGATTCTCCTTGATTTAAGGAGGTGATTAGGGATATACTTTCCTATACTATTAATAGAAAGATGAAGTAAAAAATTACTTTTCTCTATGATTTTCTTCATGGTATAATAGTTACGACTTTTCCATAATTTTTTCGTGCAAATTATTCCTAAATGGACTATCGTTTGGCAATGAATAATAGGGGAGAAACTCCTCATCCTTCAGAAATGATCTCAGCAGTTCGAGTGTGACTAATCCCGGTACGATGATAAAAAACACATAACACAACGGTGATCTTATCAGGTTGAATTTGCCTTTGGCGAACCACAAGTTGAATGATCATAATTACTTGGAATGGGTGCAAACAATAAAATTGGCCATTGATGGCAGACGAAAATTTGGCCATTTGATTGAAGAGATAACAAGCCTGACTTCGACTGATCCAAATATGGCATTGGAAACCCCCATATATTTTTGCCAACAACAAAAGATGCATAGGATGCGGTTCGAGAGATGTTTTGGATACTGAGAATTCTTCTCAAATTTTCGAACTAAAAACGAAGCTATAAAAGGCCAAGAAAGGAGACAACACTGTTACTTTGTTTTATAACAAACTTTTAACCTTGTAGCAAGAATTAGACCTATGTTAGGATGATTGGGATTATTTGAATGATAGTGTTCGACATTAAAAAAAGGTAAGGAAATGATAAGATTCATGTTGTTCTTGCATGATTAAATTAAGAACTGGACAAAGTCAAAGGCTAAATTTTGCGAAGAAAGCCACTTCCTTCAATAAGAGAAGACTTCTCGGAAGTAAAAAGAGAGGAGATCAGGCAGAAAGTGATGACAGGCAACAGTGAATCAGAGGCTAAAGGTTCTGCACTTGTATCAAGCGGAACAAAGGCTAAGGGGGGAATGGAAAAACAACAAAAGTTTTGGTGAGATCACTTTGAATGTGATTCAGACACACAGAAGTTCAAAAATCCATGGAAAGCCAAAAAATTGGAAGAAAAACAATGTGAAAAATTTGAAGATAATTATACCTAAAATTTCTCTAATTCAAATCATTTTTGTTATTTGGCTTTAAAAGGTAATTATTTAGTTGCCTCTTAATTCAATGTCAATTCAAATAATTCTTGAATAATTAATTCTTGGGAAACAGATCATATGATTAGATCGTCTAAATTGTTTTCTTCCTATAGTCCTTGTGCATGAAATCAATGAGTAAAAATAACAAACTATTCCTTGGCAGCAGTAGCTGGGAAGGATCACTTGTTATTTCCAATGATCTTATAGTCTATAATGCTTCTTATGTTCCTAAACTGTCCCATAACTTATTGTCAGTCAATAAAAAAGAACTGTTGATCAAAATTGTCAAGCTAATTTTTCTTTATCAGATTGTCAATTTCAAGATTTGAACACGGGGAAGATGATTGGCAATGCTAAACAATTTAGAGGTCTCTAATTCTTTGAAGATGGATATGACTCAAATAGGCAGTCCTAGAGAATGTCTCAATTCTATTTCAATATTTACTGAGAGTAAAATTATGTTATGGCATTTTAGATGAGGACATCCAAGTTCACACTATATGAGACATTTGCTTCCAAAGTTTTTTATAAATAAAGATCCATCTTCATTTTAATGTGAAATTTGTCAAATTTTCAAACATCTTTCTAAGCACAACCTTACAAGGTTTTGTTCATTATGATTTATAGTGATATTTGGATACCTTCAAAAATAAAAACAGTAATTGAAAAGGGATGGTTCATAACTTTATTGATGATCATAATAAAATTACTTGGGTCTTTTTACTTGATAAGAAATCATATGTTGAGAGCATTTTTCAAGACTTCTATAAAATGATTCAAAATGGTTCAAACTAGTATTCAAGTTTTTAAAATTGATAATGGAAAAGAATATTTCAACAAGATTTTAAGATTTTTTTTTTGGATGAAAAGGGTATTGGTCAAGTCTCATACACTGGCATCCCACAAAAAATGGAATTGCAGAGAAGAAAAATAAACATCAGTTAGAATTGCAAGATCTTTAATATTTTCAACTAATGCTCCTAAGTACTTATGGAGCGAGACTATCCTCGCAGCTACATATTTGATCAAATAGGAAGCCTTCAAAAGTTTTAAAATTTCAAACCCCTAAACTTTTTAACTAAATGTTGTCCTTCCTTTTAGATATCACATGATCTCCCACTTAAAGTGTTTGAGTGTATTGCATTTTTTCATATTCACGACTACAATCGAGAAAAACTTGATCCTAGAGCATGAAATGTGTTTTGTTGGTTGTCCTACTCAAAAGGGCTAGAAGTGCTTCGCTCTAATGTCCAAAAGGATAAAATGTCTCTATGGATGTCAACTTTTTTGAAGATAAACCTTTTTTTCCCTCCCTCATCTTCAAGGGCAAACATCTAATGAAGATTCATTTTTTGATATTCATAAGAATAGAAACCACAAGGAAAAATGAGATTATGGTCAACATTGACAATGATGTGAATATTTTCTATAATTTTGATTCAAAAAATGATAATATCTCAAATAATGGAAATAAGGATCCATCTTCGATGCCTTTACAAATTCAATCTCAGGAAAAGAATGAAATGTTTGCAAGGTTAGATGGACATCATTTTAAAGGGAAAGTTCTTTTGAAAAAATATCTAGAACGATAGAAAAGAACAAACATGCAACCAGTCAAGAATCTAACCTGAAGACAAATCCAAAAATTGGAGATCAATAAGGCAAATCCTAGTTTGAACCTATACCTATTGAGTCATTGTCTCCTAAACCAATATATATTCCAAAGTCAGATGATACCTTCAATTTACCTATTGCTCTTAGGAAAGGTTCTTGAACATGTAGTAAATATCCTCTGTATAACTTCTTATCCTATCAAAGTCTGTCTCCATCATTTTGCGCATTAACTTCTAATTTGTATAGTATTTCCATTCCTAAGAATATACAGGAGGCTCTAAATATTCCTGAATGGAGGGATGTGGTCCTGGAGAAGACAAGAGCTTTAAAAAAGAATAGAACATGGAAGAAAGTTGATCTTCTAAGAGGAAAAATACTGGTTGGATGTAAATGGATGCTCACTATGAAGTACAATTTTGATGGATCACTTGAAAGATGTAAGTCTCACCTAGTTGCCAAAGGTTCTGCTCAAACCTATGGCATTGACTATTCGAAAACATTTTCACATGTTGCTAAGTCGAATACCATGCAAGTGTCACTTTCTAATGCAACTAATTTAGGTTGGCCTCTACATCAACTATATATCAAAAATGCTTTCCTAAATGGAGATTTAGAAGAAGAGGTGTACATAGAGGTTCCTTCAAGATTTAGTAAAAACTTTTGGAAAAAGGATATGGAAGCTAAAAAAATCTTCATATTGGCTTAAACAATCACCAAGAGCCTGATTTGACAGAGTTTTGAGATTTGTAAACTCTCAAGGCTTCTTACAAGGGCAATCTGACCATTCTATATTCATTAAAAATTTTGTAGAAGAGATCATTGCAATTCTGGTAGTGTATATAAATGACATGATCCTCAACAGTGATACTTTAGAGAAAATGAAAAATTTGAAAAAGAATCTCTCAAATGAGTCTGAAATCAAAGACCTAGAGTCTCTCAAGTACTTCCTTGAGATGTAAATTGCTAGATCTAAAAAGGGAATAACAATTACTCAACAGAAGCATATGTTGGATCTTCTAAAAGAAACTGGGATGAATGGACGCAAACCAATAGAAACTCCTATGGAATTTAACTCAAAGCTTGGTGAAGTTAAGGAAAGGGTTCCAGTAGATACAAGTAGATATCAACGGTTGGTAAGAAAGCTAACCTATTTATCCCACATTAGAACAAATATTTCTTTACTATTAGTGCGAAATTAATGCATACCCCCTATGAAGAACACTTGGAAGCAATGTACAAAATCTTAAGATACTTAAAAAAAATTATAGGGAAATGATTATTCTTCAAGAAAAGTGATCAACGAAGAGTTGACATATACACTAATGTAGACTGAGCAGGGTTAGCGAATAAAAGGTCTAATTTTGGTTATTGCACCTTTTTGTAGGAAATCTAATAACCTGAAGGAGAAAAAGTAAGTGCAAAGGTGGAATACAAGGCAATGGCTCAAAAAATTTGTGAAATAATCTTGCTTAAAAATTAGTGGAAGAGCTTAAGAGACTAGTGGAGCAACTAATGAATCTTTTATTTAATAATAAAGCAGCTATCAGTATCACCAACAATCCAGTTTAGCATGATCATACAAAACATATAAAAGTTGACATGTCTTTTATAAAAGAGAAACTTGAAGTGGACTCATTTGTAAACTATTTGTACCTACAACATAACAAGTTACTGATGTCTTCACCAAAAAGTTATAAAGGCCAACTTTTGAGTTCTTTGTAAGTTAGGACTGATCAATATCTATGAACCATTTGAGTGTTGATATTCTAGAGATAATTAATATGTCTAAAGCTAGAAATTGGTGACTAAATTAATGGAATTTTATTACTTAGAGAATAAATAAATTCTCCTTGATTTAAAGAGGTGATCAAGATTATACTTTCATATATATTTCCTGTACTATTCACATAAAGATGAAGTAAGAATTACTTTTCCCTTTGACTTTCTTCAATTCAATCGAAAAACCCATCAATTAGAGCACATATGCTAAACATAACAAACCTATCATGTAAAACCACATTCTCAAACTTGAGCAACAACAAAGAGAACTTAGATATTAAACATCGTATGTAAAATGGAAGGCATGAACAATTTTACTTGATGATAAAGATAAATTAGATATTAAAGAGTGATTAAGAAATGATGAAAGATGAAAAGGTAATCTTACCTTTAAAGAGTGATTAAGAAATGGTGTAAGATAGAAATGCAATCTTACCTGAGCAAATGAGTCAAACTCATCAAGTACAAAAATTATTGTTTTGTGAGCTAGTCCACATTCCCTGACAAAAAGCAAGAATGAATCATTTAAAAACTAGAATTTTTTGACTCAAGATAAGTAAGCTTTTTTTTGGAAAGGATATATGCACTCACCGAAGCATTGCTATCATAAACTGAGAATTGTCATCAAAAGATGCCTGCAAGAATTAATAGAAGATTATTATAGAGAGGGAAATGTTTCAACATAAAGAGATTGTTTGAAATTTATCAGATATTCTTCGTTACCATTTTAGAGAATACCAAGTGATGTTCCAGGCATAGCTGTCTAGCAATCTCCTGAATGGTGAATAGGCATTAAACAAAGTTATAAGCAGAGATAGAATCATTAAATAGCTTAATTCAGAGATATAGGCCAGTCGATTTAATAGGTAGAGATATTATAATATATGACACACAACCTTGAAGGCACAATTGTCATCATTATGCAAGAGGCCATTCAGTTTGATCTGTAAAACAAAGACCATTTTAGTGAAATGAGGAACACGATTGCAACCAACAGAGAAGTATGGATCATCTCAACAACATAAATATGCTTCTGTAGCTTGCAATAGGAATTAGCACAAATGCCCTATCCATGACAAAGCTCTACTACTTTTCTAGGACCTGATCATCTATTCATTTTAGCATATTGAACACCAATTTTTACTTTAACTGGTTCATATTGCATTGCCTTAAAAGAATAGTTTCATGATATTTCATTTCACACACTTCCCAACAAAAGGAAGGACTTCTTAACTTTCAAGGGCAGAGATGGTTTTCCCCACAAAACATTTTTAATGTAGTACTTACCACTGATATAAGATCAGAATGTTCTTGCAACAAATCATAGATCACAAGCTCCAAAACCTGAGATTCAGTACATATGAAGAAATATCTGGTATTTGATTAATAATCTCTGGGGAACGGAAAAAAAAAAAAAAGAAACAAATGTAGAGAGAATAAAACAGACAGCAAGTTTCCCAGAACCACGTGGTCCAAGAAGCAGAATCGAATTGTTGCATCCTTCAGTTATTGAACTTGAAATTATAAATTTCAACTTGCTGGAAAAAAAGAAAAAGCCCAAACAAGAAAATAGAGAAATCAGTAGAAAAAGGCTAGTTCCTTCGATTCACGTAGAATGGTGAAATTTTTTTGCTTGAGAATCAAAAGATGTACCTGTAGTTACTATCTGGGGAATCAGAGAGAGGCTTGAAGACGAAACTGGAGTTACAAAGCCTGCTCCTGATGATGCTTTGGGCTTTCTCTGCATCACTTTGGAGTCCCATTACAACTGAATGGCGGGAAAGATCGAGAATGTTAGGTTCATATACAAGAGAGAGGCAATAAGTTTCCTCGACATTGCTCGTGAAAATCACGTGCCTGTTAACCTTATTACCCGTTGGAAATTCTGCACTATACATGATTTAATAATACACAGCCTTACTTTTATGTAATAAAAATGTTATATTTGATAGACTCATATGTAAATATGACATAAAGATAGAAAAAGAAGAAAAAGGAAAAAAAAGTATCCGAGAAGGTCCAGTAATATACAATTTTACTCTAACTAGTAGAGAGATTATGTCTAAATAGTCCACCGACATAGAGAAAACTGAAATAAAAAATAAATAAATAATACTATTAAAATTAAACTAAATAAATACATAAATACTAAAATCATAATTGTGACAAAAACACATTCGATAAGTGGCAATCAGGAGAAATTGTCAAAGCTACATTCTTGACTGATGACGAAGGCGATGAGCTCCTTAAGTGCAAAAATTGTTCTTGTAAACTTGAGCTGAAAAGCCAAGTCGTAGAGCACAATGGCTCGTCCACGGCTAGAGATAGCAATGGGTAGGGTTTGATTCGGGTTTTACTCAACTCATATTCATATCTATTTTTTATGACTCAACTCATATTCATATCCATATCCATCGGTTTTTACGATTTACTACCCATATCCAAA
>JANTPM010000244.1:11545997-11564367 GCA_025434745.1 Erythroxylum divaricatum | reverse complement strand
AAATATGCATATGCAGTAAACCAGTTCCTCTATAATTAGAGGCCAGTAGCATACTCAGTCAGTAAATACAGTAAAACTCATCAGTCAGTCCCATTATTACCATGTTACCCTTGCTGACAGTAACGGGATGTTACACTTGATATTTGTTCATGTGCTTTATCTTATTATTATTCTCTAGTATCACAAATATTTTGTCATCATAAAAAAGGGAGAGATTGTTGAACCAAGGGAGGTTCCAATTAGTGTTTTAATGATAATAAAATATAATTACTACTAGTGAGTTTATTATTTTGATGAAAAGCCACATAAGAGAAGTTGAAGTTTGCAACTAAAAAAAATCAAACCAAGAAAAAAAAGATCAAAGCTTATTAGGGTCATTATTTATTTTGTAATGTTAACTGTAATATCATTTCATCATTTTGATGCTTTAAAAGGCTCATCAAGCATCAACATTTCATTTCACTTTATTGCATAATTCTTTCTATTCATTAAAAGACATTAAATATAAAACCTTTTGTTTTTAATATAAAAGCCTCTTAATTCTTAAACAAAGTTTAAGGAATATTTCGTGAATGTTTAATTCATAACTTCATTAATCAAATTGAGTTTGAGCATTTGAAGGTGTTAAAATCATGTTTTAGGGTGATTGGTCGACCTTTATATGTTAGTGGTCGACCTATATAGGTTAAAACTTTTAAATTTGATGTATCATAAGTTTGATGTAATATTGGTTAATATATTGGACAGTATTTCAACGGTTAGTGAATCAAGAGCTTCGACCAGTATGCTAAACTAGTTGACCAGTTCATCGCATATAGCTATGGTAATGGCTAGTTCTTAGCTCTAACAACTAATTAAGGTCACAAAACACTATAAATAGGTCTTTTCTCATTGATTTTAACATCAAGAAAATTTTGGGTATTGTGTACTCAAATTTCAAAGAGTTTTTTAATCATTTGAGCATTATTAGCTCATATTTGTATGAGTGAGCCATTTTGAGTTATCAAGCGAATAAGTGAGATAATTTTTTAATTGTAATGTTTTATTAGAGTGTTGGATATTGTACTTAGAAGATGCTTCACATGAGATTATGGCTCCAATTCACGTTAGAAAAATATTTTAAGAAAGGTTCTTCGTCACCAAAAAAGATTGTATAAAGATTATTTTTTATCTTTAAAAAGAATTGAAGTGAAATTTTAAGAAGAGCCTTTGGGTGCCATTAGGGACTAACATGGGTGTTATATCATTTGATGATATGTTAGTTTAGTGAAAGTTTATATTTATTAATAGATATTACAATACAAATAATTTGGTGAGTTTACAGTTTACATTCTGATTTTATTAGGTTTGATCTCATGCTTGTTAAGATCATATGACATGAAATTTTCGTGCCATACATCCATATTTGATCCATATTGTTAATTATATTGATGTATGTGACCACTAATAAGTCTAATCATAATAATTATGATGAAGATCTCTTCGATCATATATTCATATGACTGAAGAATTAGATTTTTTAAAGATAATTTTATAATAATAGCAATTATAAGCTCTTAAGATTTATTATGACTTATAATTACAAGGTATTATGCATATGTAGTCCAAATGAGATTTTTAGAGGATATATTTGGTACACTAAATACTGAAAATAGTTTTGAAGAATCTTACTTTTTGAATTCATCTTAATAACAAATTAAGATATATTTTTATGGGACTTTATTGTTTTTAGTTTGAGTTAGTTTAATATAGTATAAATAAAAGATTGTATTCATCTTACTAACTAATTATTAACTTGATCTTTTAATATCCTTTCTTAATAAATCATAGTAATTACATTTATCAATGTGATTAAAGAATAAAATGACCATACTTGTCTCAATCAAGCGTGCAAGACTACGTCGTTAGATTCACCACCCTGAAATATACAGTAAAACATCTATAAATTAATATTATTGGGATCATGATATTTATTATTTTATAGAGATATTTATTAACCGATAAATTAATATTTATTAATTTAAAGAGATTTTTGTAGTTGATTGAAGTTAAATTTTGATTACATAAAAAAGAATTGTGTCTTATAAAAATTCATGTTTCATATTAATTGAATGAATCTAAAACATTGATTCATTGTACATAATATTAATGAAAACTAATAAATAATGTTCATTGTTTCTTAACAATTAAGTATTATTCATTGTATTTTAACTAAAAACATTCAATGTACATATGTACGTATGATGAAGATAGAAAATATTTTACAAACAAGATAGAAAATTTCTTGAAACTACACCCGACAATGGCTCCTCATCTAAAAGGTGTCACGAAATCAACAATAACGGATCAACTACGCAAATAATTATATGAGTACGAGAGAGATCATTCGACATGCACTTAAAAATATTTGTAGTTGTGGCTTGAAGAAAAATTTCATTTGAAAGTTAGTCAAGGTACAATCTCAAACACACCCAAATGATCGGCTGAGTATCTTTCGACCAACCTAGAAAAAGGAAGGGATATCAAGCGACACAAACCAACAAAATTTCCAGATATGGAGAAGGTTGTTTATGAGTGGTTTCTCCAGTACCAAGATCGTGTGAATATGACCGGAAAGCTAATTTTGGAGAAGGCAAGAGATATAATGAAACTTCTACACCTTTAACAAGATTCTGAGCACAAATTTTCTCAAGGTTGGCTTGAGAAATTCAAGCTACGACATGGTATCAAGTCATTTCGTCGTTTAAGAGAGAATGGTTCGGTTGATATACAAGACATGGAGAAGCAATTGGAGTCTATAAGGGAAAAAAATAGATAAGTTCCCTATGAAAGATGTTTTTAATATAAATGAAACTGGTTTATTTTACAGGTTACAAGTTGATCATTCTCTTGCTACGAAGCAACTTGAAGGAAGAAAACACGACAAAGAAAGGCTAACAGTTGTTATTTGTTGCAATGAGGATGGCTTTAAACAAATCTCTTTATGGATTGTTGAAAAATATGCAAAGCCACGTTGCGTCAAGAATGTTAACATTAATAGCTTGAATTGTCACCACCGTGCCAACAAAAGAGCTTGGATGACTAGTGTGCTCTTTGATGAATTTATCCGTTGGTTTGATAAAAAAAAATGCATGGTAGAAGAATTTTGTTTGTGGTAGATAATTGTCCAGCAAATCCAAGATGTATTGAAGGGTTACATAATGTTGAGTTGTTCTTCTTGCCACCCAACATGACATAAAAAGTTCAACCTTGTGATGCTGGAATAATAAGAGCTTTCAAGATGTACTATAGTAGGAGATTTTACCGTAGGATTTTAGAAGGCTATGAGTTGGGACAATCTGATCCAGGTAAGATTAATGTTTTGGATGCTATCAACATTGCAGTCTCAGCTAGGACAGTTAATGTTCAGCTAGAGAGAATAACAAATTGTTTTCGACACTACAAAATTCATTCAGGGGATGAAGTCTCAAGGAATTTAGATGAACCCACTTGTGAAAACGACATTCATGAACTTGAGCTCATGATTAATGATCTCAGCTATCGTAATAAAATGGATGTTAATAGCCTATTGGATTACCCGGGTGAAAATGATACATGTTCAAAGGTCCAGAGCTTAGAAGAAATTGTGGTTACTATCCTTGAAAATAATGTTGATGATGAAGTTAAAGACGATACAATACCTTTGGAATCAGTTACGCCTAAGCAAGTACTTATTGCGTCTAAAACTCTTCACATTTTTTGGGTGCAATTCAAGAACATAACACTAAACATTTGGGATGCAATAGGAAAAGTTAGAGATGAGCTCCAACTAGACTTAAATTTTAAGAAAAAACAAACAACACTAGAATCATATTTCACTAAATTGCCTTAGTTATATTTGTATAAGTTTATATAATTATTAATTTATGATATTAATGGGATCCTATATTTATATAGGGATATTTTGAAAATATATTATCTTATTATCTTATCGAAATTTGTTAAATTTTCAACTGGATCAAGTCGGAGTCAAAAAAAAATATTTTAGAGAATTTACTAATTTACCAAGTATCAATTTAAAGAGATTCGACTGTATTTGCATTATCAATGTTTTACGCTGATAAAGTGACAGTAGTCTAGGCTTATCCTCATCTAGGTCCTTTACATGTTAGGCCACCTTTCATGCCACAGCTAATTCCTCATTCTCAATCTAGTTATGTTCTACCTGCACTGTACACTTGGAGCAATAGGGTAACAGCAATAATAACAAAAAGGATAATAAGTCGGAGAGGTTTGATCTCCAATAAGAATGAGCCTTTACCACTAATAAAAATTTCTTTGGAAGAGCTCTGCAATCTACTTACGAGTTAGAAATATTTCCAACTTCTGTACTCGGAATTGACATGTTGCAAGGCTTTCAATTGAAACTTATATCAGCTTTCAAGATAAAGTCATATCTTTTTAAAAGCATGGGTGGCTAAAGTTGAATTACATTGGACTAAGTGTAATCATAATCCATTTTCAATACATTCAGCTTAATTTTACTGCACTAGAGCTGGAAAAGGAGAGGCCAAAATAAAATAGGGCCTGTTTAATAGTTTTGTTCCTTTCTGTAGTATTATTTGCTTCTCTTTTCATTTGTATATGCTTCTTTCGTTGCTAAGTAATGTTTATTGATGCATATAATTCATACATTTGAAATAATTAGCTTAAATTTGGCATGTATTAATTTTGGAGAGATGAATGATTTTTTTTATCCAGTTGTTAATTTTGATTGTTGTGTAAGATGTTGAATTCTTGGATGCTCCTTTGACTATCTTTCATATATTGTTTGATTTCATTATAATAAAGCTATTAACATCACCCAAAAATAAGTTTATTAATACCAATACCTTTTATTATCAATAAAACTATACGCTAAGAAGATATTTGGTTCAAAAACTCTCCCTTTTTGATAATGTTAAAAACATTTGGTGATACTAAAAAAATAAAAGCCATTGAGTAAGCTTCCTATGTTAATACAATATATAATGCATGACCCCTCTTAATTCATACCTTATGAATGATCAAGTTTCAATAAATGTTTTCTCTCTATTTCACTAACATGAAAAAATGTACAGGATATATTAATTTGTAAGCATAGAAAGGGAAGGAATAAATAATTTCCTTCTTTCCATTTTTTAAAAAATATATTGGTCACTTGTTGAGGGCTCGCCATTCACCGCTATCAATCCTGATAAAAATTGCTATCATATAACAAAATATAAAGTTTATGAATTATGTGAGTGTGACCTATAAGAATATAACATAAATGCATTTCTAAGTCTTTTTCGGATGTGATGATAATTGAGAGTTCTATTTTAAATATACGATGGAGAAGAAGCTCTTCTTGTATGATTATAGACAAAAAAAGGGTTATCATATGACATTGTCTTTTGGTGAAAATGACGTCTATAAGAATTTTGATCGTGTTTTAAATGCTAGTAAAGTATCATATGATGATTGTCAATCTGTTTAATATCATTTTGATGATAAAGAGACACGACTAAGAGTTACTTGCTCTTTTTATATGACTTTGTATGAAAATTATGCCTATTTTTTGCCTTGTTTGTTAGGCCTTTAGGTTTAAAATGTGATACATACATGAATGCATGCAATTTTCTTTCTTGCTTAGGATCTAGAATATGATACAAAATCATTAAAATTTTCATATGTAGAATTTGATGCTATATGATCATATGATGATTTAACTATAGGTTCATCATATAAATGCTTGTTTCTTATAAAATTTATCTAGTGCATTTCCATAATGAAACAAATTATGCGCATCATTAGAGCTCAATTTTTGACTACTTATGGTGAATATAGATAAGGGCTCTTTAAGGTCATTAATCTCCTTCTTCAATTCCTAATTGTTATGCAACATATCATGCACATTCTTATTAATAACCATACTCTTAAAATCTACCATGCCATGCATACCATATTTTAATTTATCATTTTGAATAATGAACGAATTAAGAGCTTCAAACTCTCTTTATTCATAGAATATCGATAAGGTTATATTTAGTTTGTTTATTTGGAAAAAAATAGTTTATAATTTAGCATTTTTTTATAGCATGTTTTATATTGCAAGTGATAATTTGGAGGAGAAATCTCATACGTGATTGCATTATTCTCCATAGTTATTTGATCAAAGTGAAACTTGAGTCAATGGGACGCTAACAAGATAAAAAAACAAACTTATAAAATGAATCAAAGATCAACTTAAGTTCAAATTTGTCAAAAATTGAAAATTTTAATGATAAAGTCCAGATAGGCACTGGACCAAGATAAAATATAGGAGCTTGTATCTCGTGAGGTTCAAGAGATAGAGAAATAGTAGCTAATTGATGACGATTACAAATTGTTGTCAGGAACATGTTACACACTAATTAAAGGCCGTTGAATTTCTAGAAGAAAAAAAAGTTAGTGCTGGTATGGAAGTTGGTCTAGTTCCAAGCTTATAACACATAGTTTGAGGGATGTATGAAAAAATAATTTCAATCACCTTAAGGCTTTATTATAAAACCCTAACTATAAATATTCTTATTGGGATTAACTTAGGGAGCTTTTAGAGGTGTTTGATAGCCACCTTGTGTCATTAGCACTTGTTTTAACATCTATGAAGGATTTGGAGTAAGATTGGAAAGAGACCTTAACCTAGATGATATTAGGAAGATCTATTCTAATTCTTTTCTTCTTTACTTTCTGTTATATTTTGATTAATTTGTTTTTATTATTTTTCATTATGTTAAGTAGCTAAATCCCTAGCTAGGGTTAAAGATTAGTTTGTGTTGGATATTTTAATTATTAATGCATCATTGTTATCATTTGGTTATATTTATTTTCTTCACTCTTAATTGTAGGATTTACGATTGTCCATTAGAAATTCACTCATAAGGATATTATGAAGGACTAAGAGATGAAACATAATTTGTGAAATAGGAGAATAAACGTTCCAGATTTAGAGAAAGAGATTTCCTAAACCTTTGTAATAACTAAAGAGATTGATTATTCTATATGAGTTTGATTAGGTTGAATTGCAAATCAAGATGTGATAATTACTTAATTGAATATAACTATGCACCTGAGAGGGCATAGATACATTAGGTTAATTTTTATTTTAACACTAATAATCAATCTTTCTTGAAAAATTAAATAATTCACTTAAATAACAATTTCAATTCCATGTAAGGTATTCCATAAATACAAAAGTTATCCAGTACCATTGCCATGGACATGTTGACATGCATTATGCCATATTAAAAGCACCTAAAACAGGTTACATTACCATGAATAGGTGTCCTATCCAACTCACACATTGCATGTTTCTTATGTTTAGGTTCTTCTTGTTATCATTTTCCTCTTCCATTTGCATTTCTACTTATATAATTCTCTCAACATCTTAGTTATATATGTTATGTTCCAGGGGAGCTCTTAAATGATTTTGATTAGTAGCTATACTTTGTATTGCGTACTTTTCTTTTGGAGTTTCTCTCTTCTGCAACTAAATTTTCATCCCAGTAAGTAATCAATTGTACTTTGCTTCTTGTTTTTCTTTCAATTGTTAATCTATAATTTATAAGATGTATTTTAAGCTAAATGTATGGGCTGGGAATGCCAATCCTGTTTTCTTCATTGAATTATCATGTAATCACATATGAGAATTTAGATTTTTTGTTCACCAACAGATGATTTGATTTCTTCCTAATGTGCCATGTTATTACTTATTTATTACTCCAGGTAAAGAAATGCTCGCTAGACTTTTGGATAGTAACTTCTATATTGTCAACACATTCTTTTAGATCATTTAAAACCATCTCTAATGTGGAGTTCTCATGTTCTTCTAATGTATATATTACACCTTTAAAATACATAAGAACCACCTAAGGATCATTAATGCTCTGATGCATTCCTTGAAGATTATCCCAAAGAATTTTTTTTTAGAACCCATGATTTGAACCATACATAATGTATCCATAATCCTAATCTATAATTGTAGGAACCTTACTATAGCTTGAATGTGTTGATCACTAGAATTAAGAACTTAAACTTTTACCTTTTCCATATAGTCAAATGCCAAAATTATCCATCCATAATGATGGTTTAGATTATTAGAAGTAAGCTCCTAGTAGTCACTTCTAACTTCATTCTAAAAAATTGTCTTTGTTCTTTTTAGTTTATAACATGCCAATTACAATTGGCTTATTGTCCAAGAAAACCCCTAAGAGATTGGTATTTTTTGGGATAGTTACTAGATATTTTAAGCTATTATAGACATATGGGTTGATATTGTTGGCTTTCTAAGCCTTGTTTCCTTTTTACCTGACCTCCTTCTAGTATCAAATATAAATCCCTTATTGTTATTCTCAAAATTCCTTCCCCTTGTAGTTGATATATAATACTTACTTCGAACTTAACTGTAAATCTTCCGCTCTAAATCTCTTTTGTGATACAGTAAGTATAATATTTCTTTTTTCCTACTCCTTACTATGTTATTAGCTTGTCTTTTGCTTTTACTATATATCAAGTTCACTAACATTTTTACCTTGCTTTTTCTCTAGTTTTAATATACTCTCCTTATCCTTTGAGACTTTCTATCCATCCTTCCCCCATTGGGCTTGACCTCTCCTCTATTGTTTCATAATGATTTCCATTAGTTTCTAGCCCTGTTAATTCCTCATAATCTCAATTACTCATAATCTCCTCTTTTAAATCTTTTTTTAGTGTCCCTCCACTATTTACCTTGAAGTTTAAGTGAGGGCTTCCATTAATAAGTAATTTTAATGGAGTCTTCTATGAGTGTGTCACTTTCACCCATCCTCAATATTGGAATGGTATCTATAAACTCCTTGTGAAGTTTAAAACTTATATATAGCTTAGCAAAACCAGCCCATCTCCTTAAGGCTACCATCTCGTTTGTATAAACCAGACTTCCCACAAAGCTAACAATTAAACTCAATCCTTTTATGGACTAGTAATTAAATGGTACTTTATAAAAATTGATCCACGATGGAACATTATCTTATCTAATGTTTCCTAATATGATCCCAAGTCTCCAAGGCTAAAAGAATAGAGGAATGTTTTAAAAGTGTCACAGACTTGCCCCAATAATTTCTTTAGCTCTAGATTCAATGTCAAATTTAAAAAGAAAAAGATTATCTTTAATTAACAAAACTTTTCCAAGTCATTTCCCTTTCCATATCCTAATGCTCCAACTTTGCATCACAAGGAAAGGTGGTTATCTACCTTAAAAGAAATCAATAAGGATGGAATCTCATGACCTAGCTCCTTCTTATAAAATTTCAATCTCGAGGGCCACTATCTGTCAACCATTTGGCTTAGAAGGGGGCAAGTATTAAAAAGTGCTCTCTGTGCTCTCACCTACTACCTCTTTCTAGTTAAGTCTTAGATTAACTAGCTATTTCTTGGAAGTAAAGGTTCAGTAGTGATCACAGGCATGTTACTAGAGTAGGTGTTTGAGGGAGGTTAAGAGAAAAGGGAGTGGCTAAAGGTAGAAAGATAATATTTTCTATGGTAGGCGGCTTCAGAGTTTAACATTACTAAAAAAAAGAGGGATGGAGTTAGGTGTAACAACTAAAAGAGGGAAAATACATTACTTGGGATGGTAAAAGGAGGTAATGTAGGGAAAAAAAGAAAATACCAAATAACCCTTAAAACCCAAAAGCTAACTCCATTTTAACTTTTCCTCTTAATTAATTACCTCACTTTCATTAGTTTAGTAATTTAATTATTTTTGATAAATTATTATTTTATTTAGTTTAATTGGTTGAATATGATTAATAAATTTAATAGTTATAGTCTTTATAGGATTAATAACCTAATACTCTATGATTATAACTTGATTGAATCTATTTGCTATAATCAATTACGTGCAAATGCAAATAGATTCAATCAAATTGGTACCATTTTTAGGGATAATTAAATTACTATTTTGTTTATTCTAGTTATCTTTTTCTTTAATTTTTTCTTCATTTGATTTCAAGTAGTTAGTGTGAAATAGTATTTCTAAGAGTGAAAACTTAGATGAACTACTTCTCGTTGACCTTGAAATTAGGTGGACCCTTAAATAGAACAAAGCAAGAAGGAGAGAAGCTGTAAATTAGCACAATATTGTTGTTGGTATGAGGGAACAACTAACATATAGGATTTGTATAAAGGACATTCAAATGTTGATGATTAGTGAAAGTCCCTTATATATTAGGTTTAGTCAAAGGTAATAAATTACAAGTTAAAACAAGTCTATCTCCACTTGCTACCGATATTTAGCGGATCATCTGGGGAAGACATGATCATATTTATCAAAGAATTTTATTCTATGATCTAGACACTTCCACTAAATGGCTTTACATAAGATGAGCTTAGATGAGATACTTTCTATGTTATATGAGAGATCAAGTAAGAACCTATTTACTATCAATCAAAGTCAAAGTGAATTCTTTTAAGGAGTGAGATCAAGTTTATGATGCCTTTATACTATAATTTTGCCCTCCTTATAAGACCATTAAAATGAGACTGTAGGTTCAATTTTTTTTCACAAAAGAGGAAGTAGCATTCCACGAATCTTATTAATAATATATAGCTTTTCTTAGCCTGTGCCTACACTTTCAGTACTCTTTAAAACTAATTATACAGTCCAACTATAAAGGCCTTATGCTAAGATGCCAGACTTTGGTTAACACTGTCGCTAGAGGGACCATCTCCACAAAAATAGTTGAGGAGGTTAAGGAGATCAATGAAACCTTGGCTAAAAAATTTGTCAACTGTGGTTGTAAGAGGATTGTTAAAAGCTTCCCTTTATAATATTCAAGCATCTTCAAACCTCGCATCACAAGTAACGGATCTTTTGAACCATATGAAGGTTTTTAAATCAAGACACGAGTAATAAGAAGATATTTTATCAATGTAGCATGTATAGGCATTCTTCACATATATGTATGAATGTAGAGTAGACCTCAAATTACTATAAAGAGGCTAATCACAAGGTTGCCTGTGGAGAAAAATAAGCCATGAGATTTGACATCTTCTATAATACTTACAATTTGAGATGGAGGAATCACCCAAATTTCTCGTGGAAGGAGCAAAGACCTTTCATAGGCATTATTATGAGATAATATAAGTTTCAACAATAACCTCAATTTTAACAACCACTATCTTCAAAGCATAATGAGATGGAAGAGATGATTAAGAAATACATGTCTTCCATTGATGCAAAATTAGATAACTTATACAGATTTGAAAAGATGGTGCAATTAAATTATTAATCCATTCAAAACTTGGAGGTCTAAGTAATTTAGTTAGTCAAGATGGTGAATGAAAAAGGTTAAGCTAAGCTACCTCGTAGCACTGAGGTAAACTCTAACGATCAGTTAATAGACATTACACTTAGGATAAACAAAAAGCTTGAGCTAATATTGCTAAATAGGAGGAAGTGAAAAAATTTGGAAAGCCTAAGGAAAAGGATGAGAATGAGATGAATGTAAGAAGATTAAAATCAATCTCATCTTCAACCAATGTCAGTCTTGAGCAGGAAACTAAACCCTCCATCAAACCTTGCATGCCACCAATCATATACCTTTAAAGGTTAAAGAAGAAGGATGGAGATAATTTTAATAAATTCCTAAATATCTTCAAAAAATTGAACATCAACATACCTTTCGTTAAAACATTAGCTTAAATAAAGTAATATGCCAAGTTTTCAAAAAAGATAATCTATAATAAAAATAAAATTAAGGAATATGCTATGGTGTCTTTAATCAAGGAGTGGAGTGAAATTTTACAAAATAAACTAACTCTAAAGTTAAAATATATAGGAAGTTCTGTTATTCCCTTTCAATTCAGTGCTTTTAGTTTTCATAATTATATATATGATTTAGGTGTTAGTATAAGCCTAATACCTTCATCTCTTTTCAAGATGCTTAGAATAAGAGAACTCAAGTGGACGAATGTGTCACTCTAATTATTGGCTTAGTCCATTAAGTACCTAGTTGGGGTAGTAAAATACTAACTTATTAAACTAAGGAAATTTGCTAGTTGGGGTAGTAAAATACTAACTTATTAAACTAAGGAAATTTGTATTTCCTAATAACTTCTTTTTTGCAATGGTTATGGAGTATAAAATTAGGGTTGTCATCATCTTAGGGAGACCATTTTTGGCTAATTGAGGGGAAATAATTAAAGTAACTAAGAGTAAGTTGGCATTTAGGTTAGGTAAGGAGAAAGTGGAGTTCCATAGATATAAGGCATTGAAATGACCTTTTACACTTGATGATGAGTGCTATAAGATAAAAGCAATTAGCCTTATTATGCATGAAGTAACTGAAGTTATTACAATGGTCTTTTGAAAACATGCATAACTTTAGGTCTTAATGATAAAGAGGAGGATCATGAACTTGCGAAGTGTTCATTTAGAATGGAAGAAGAGGGCTACAGACCCCTGATGTTTTTTAGTTTTTAAGGACTTAAAAGGAGGAAAGTCCACACCTTTACCATCGATCAAGGAAACACTTGACCTAGAATTGAAGAGATTACCTTCTCATTAGTGTTATGCACACTTAGGAGACAATCATATTTATCCTATTAATATCTTTCTTTCTCTTCTGTGTATGAATGTAACAAGCTTATATAATTAGAGATATTAGATGAGAGAAGAACTTAAGTGGGAAGTCTAATTAAAAGAATTCTGAAGAAGCACTTGTTGGGAGAAACTTAATGATTCTAACTTCACTTTTATTTTATTTTGTTTTTTAGTTTTTTATTTTTTACTAATCTTTAGGTATTTTTTATAGAATTTCTTAGATTTTTTACCTCACTAACCTTGTGTGAAATTAAGAAAGATTTATCTAACTTAATTGCCCCTTATGATTGAATTTATTATCTTATTTACTTAACATTGATGGTAATGTCATAGTTAAGTTTAAGGGTTAAATTTTTAAGATTTATCCTTAATTTTATGTTTTAACTAATGAATTTTCTTTAAATTTTTAGTGTTTTAAGTGTTTTAGGATTAAAATTTTGCATTTATTTTATGTTAATTCATGTATACATATTATTGCTCATGAGCTAAAGGTCATGGAAAATGAGATTTGGTAAAAACAAGATAGAAAAATTAAGTTAAAGAATGAATAGGGGTATAGAAGCTAACTGATAATAATGTCAAAAAAATATAAGGAAGAGTCATGATAAAAAGGCTAATGGGTTCCTTTCATAATAGTGTGATAGGTGTTAGTTTAAAATAACATAAAACACTATATGGAAACAGAAGCAAACCAATGTTAGTGTCAAGGTTGTGATCGATGCCAACATTATTTTGAACCCTAATCCTATATAAACCCAACTTGAAATTTCCCTTACCAAAAATCTTCAACTTTTTATATATTTTATTTATCAACATCCTAAGACTCAATTTTTACACAAATATTTGCTCTTAACATAACATTTAACTATTATAATAAAAAATCATTCTCAAAAGCATAAAACCCAAATCCTAAAATATCAAACCATCCACCAATCAACAAGTTTTTGCATATATAAGAGAAAATTGGGATTTTACATTATAAAAGTTTTTTGGACATATTTGGAATATATCTTGGCTTTAATCATCATCTGAGTAACTAATATTCCTTAATTTTATGGTAGTACCACATTAAATTTGAGAATTAGTAGCTTGAGTTGGGTGAAATTTTAGATTTAGAATATTAAAGAGTATTGACTTGTAGTTGTTGGAACTTATAGTGATTATGAAATAATTTTCTTTATTGTATGGGATCATGTTTATTTGTTGGGTATTGTAGAAGATGGTGATTTTTATATGCTTGTGGAGTGACTATAATGAATTGTGTTGAAGTTTTTAGAGTGTTTGACTACTTGTATGGTAAAGTATGCTCTAAGATTGAAAGTGAAGGTAACTAGAAAAAGGATTCTTGCAATTTCATCTTTAGCATTACCTACTATGGAGAACATTCCCAAATTCACTAGTCAAGAAAACAACGAATGCCATGACAAGAAGAGAAACAACCATATGGTCATATAAAAGACTATAACCCATGATATGAATAGGGTCTTCAAGATTCATAATTTTTTATAAAATTTATAATGGGATATTTTGTTGACTCTATGTGGATACTATTACACAGAGTTGTAAAGAAGTTCTATGATAACATAATCGATATGACCGAGTTTATGGTTTTGGAGGAAATAAAGAGTATGTCAAGATGCCCTTAGAGGGGAGGAGGATAACTTTCAAAGTGGGAGGACTTTAAGTCATATTAAGTTGAGTTAAAGTGAAGTGTTGTTAAGGTTTGGGATGAGACTACTTTTTCTACTAGAAGATTGCATGTTTATGTATGAACCCAGTCATACAACTATAGCTAGTTACTTACATACCAAGATGTAATGTAAAAACTAGATCTAGTGAATTGAGTTTACTCCATATTTCATATTTTTATCTCCAGGACCTCCTTTATAATGGTTTAGATAAAGCTTCACTAGTTAAAATATCATCCTTGATGATGTAATATATTAGCAATGTGATATATCATAAGGCATAAGCTAATAATTTGGTGTTCTTAATGTTAATTAGTCACTTACTAGAGAAGTAAGGACTGGACCTCTTTAGTATTGGGATTGCAATAATTGGAGAGGTTAAATACATTAATGATGATCATATGAGGTTGTTTAGGTAAGCTTGAAATAATAATAGGTGAATTAAGCCAAGAATAATTGACATAAGGTATCTAAACAACTCGAGGCAAGAGAAGGGCAAGATAATGATGAAGAAGTGGCTAAATAAGAAGGAGAAGACACTGGGACAATTTCCAGGTACCAAAAGGTAATAATGTACTAGTTAGAAACATCCATTGAAAGTCTTTGAGGAGAAATAGTGAGTGTAATGCTAAGATGGATATGAAACGGTCCTATCTTTAATAGCGTATATCACCTCCTTCACCTCCTAGGCGATTTTAGTGTGCATGTAGTTTTGTTTATTTTTTAAGGATGTTGACAGTCCGTCTTAACGCTAGTCAAAATAAAATAACTAGACACTACTATAGAAGTGGAGAGTCTAAGTCGATCCCATAGAGAGTGTGTGTAAAGTTGTTGAAATAAAATTAATTGGTGTTTAAGTTTTAGGGGGCGTTTTGGATTTAGAAAATAAGAAAATATAATGAAACTAGACTAATAAAACAAAATAAAGAAAACATGCGAAAAATAAAAGTTGAGAATTCGGTAGGAATCCGGTTCCTAGGTTCAATCTCATCCTATCCCTAATGATTACGAATTATTAGTCGCTACAAATAGATTTCAACATAACAATTACAGATTATATCGAAATCCTAGCAATGGGCTTGCAATTAAATAATTCAATGAATGCATTAAAATCATCTTTTCATGATACCAATAGGTTCATACACAAATAATTGAAAAATAATGAAAATCCGATTATCCATACACAAAACCTAAATTAATTAACCTAGGATAACATAATCAATTCTTAATGAGAGAAAAAAAAACAAAAATGGTAAAATACACTTAATCAGGGTCGTCAGCGTCGATGGCACCTCCGAACTGACTTCGGGATGTCAAGCCCTCCATAGGTCTCTCTTGGAAAAATACTTCAGACCCCATTAATAATGTCCCTAGCCGAAACCTCCTTCGGCTCTCTTCACTATACTTTCCTCTTTTTTGTTTCACGCTACTCTCTCATGCAACTCTCTTCTCTATTTGCTCTTTCATGCTCCTATTTCACGCTATTGTACCTTGATGTGACAAATAAAACTTAATGGACCACACCACTCTTCAACTTTGTTTTAAAACCTCGCTCCCTTTCTCTATTGAACTCTACATTTAATGTAGCATATGCATGCAACACTAGTGTTTGACGTTTAACGCTAGCATTTGGCATTAAATAAAACCTCACTTCCTTTCTATATTGGCCTACGCTATGTTAAACATAGCGTACACATGCAAAGCTAGCATTTGATGTTTAACGCTGGCGTTAAATGTTAGCTTCCAGCTGTTTTGGGCTATGCTACCGTTATTTTGTCTTTGTTTTAATCCACCTGCATACATGTCGTTTTTTCCTTCAACTCTCAACTGGTACAATCATTTTGCTCTATTGTTATTTCTTAATTTTTCTAGCAAGAACTTTTAATTATTCTTCTTTGTATTTTGATTATTTTTGTCTTCTTCTTATCTTTTAATTTTCTTCTTTTTGCTTCGTGAAGACAGGTAAAAATTAATCTTCGAAAAATAGCCCAAATATAGTATTTTCGACTCATTTTAATTTCTTTGCTTCCAAATTGCATCAAAAATCATATATAAATTAAGGTGAGTATCTTAAGCATTTTCGTATTATTAATCACTAAGAATAAATGATTAAATGTATTAACAATTAAACACATATTAGATGTTTGTATTGTGTAATGTTTTATCTAAATTTGTTTGCTTATTTGGTTGAATTTGAGGATATTGGAAAGTTGAATGCAATATGAATGCATTTTCTTATTTTATGCTTACATAAAGTTTGAGCTCTTGTACAACTAAGTAAAGAAGAGTAATTCATGCCAAAATTTCCCTTTCAACTACTCGAGTTTTTAAGAAGTTTTTGGATCCTATTTACTTTACCATTTATGCACACATTGAGGATAATATTATTTTATAAATGAGGATGAAATTGAATTAGGATTTATCTAATTACATATTAATTTTTCAAAAATTTCTATTTTAATTTTTTAATGCTTAGAATTTAATTAGTTAGTTTAGATTGATAGTAGAAGTTTGTACATAATTCTTAGTTAAGTCTTAGCTGTTAAAAAGTAGGTGAATAATATGATTAGGTGATTTATTGCAAACTTGAATTTGTGAATGTTAGGAAACTAAATTCACTAGATGATAATACTTTGATTTGACTAGAGTTATCTTACAAGAAATTAGACCTTTACGTAAAATCTTTTCTTTCAAATGAGGATTTCTTCTTTGGTTTTGATTTTTTAGAACTTGCTTATCATCAAGATTATATGTAAGAAGTGTACAAACATTAAAATGATATTAATAAATATTCTAGCCTTTAAGCCTAATATTGAATTCTAGCCTTTTCTCTATAACCACTTGCCCAAAAAAAATATTGAGCCTACAAAGAAAAATAAATAATTGTACCTTAATTCTTGATTAGTAGAACTTGTGCTTATGATTTGATGTTGTTGGGAATAGTATACAAAGACATGAGTAATTAATGGAGAAGAGTAATGATATTTTTCTTGATTTACTTGCTCTTACTCTACTAATTGTGGACATTTTTGTTCTTACATATTCCTTTCCTCTATTAACCTACTTATCCATTTGGCCCTATTACAACCAATTATAAGTCCTTTTGATTTTTTCTTGTATATATTGATTTGAGTAATGAAGGTTAGAGCATTTTCAAGATATAGTAAGTTTAATTTTATAAAAAAGACTATGAGTGTAGCTCACCCAAAATTTTAAATACTTGAGTGAATATTTGATACCTTACTAGGAAAAGTCTAGTTGAAGTATCGAAACTTAATGAAGGAGGTAAAATAGTATTTGCATTGTCCTTATGGCAAATTTTTTAGAAAAAATATTATATGTTTAAGTTTTGCAATTCAATTGAGAATATATATATATATGTAGGTGGATATTTATGGGCATCATATTAGTAAACCTTTAGGAGACTATTATTCCTCCACTAGGGACACCTATGAGTTTAAAGACTTATAACTTATACTAAAAATCAGTAGAATTGTTTCTTATTGTAGTAAGCCTAGGTTAGTTAGTTTGGTTTTGTTGTTATCAATTATTTGAGGGTAAGCAACGAGTTAAATATGGAGAAATTTGATAAGATTATATTTAGCGTGTTTATATGGTCTAAATTAATCTCTAATTTATTACTTTTAAGGCTTGTTTTATATAAATATATGATATTTTCTTATGTTTGATTTATTATATTATAGGTCATAAAGTGGATGATAAATCTTGGATTTAATTGCATTATTCTCCATAGTTGTCTGATCAAGGTGAAATTGGAGTCAATATGTTGGGCAACGTCTCTGCAACCCAACTCTGTTGCGAATATCATACTACTTGAGCATATGGTCCTGTAGGGTTATTTTCAAAAACCCTTATTAAGCATCATCCCGCAAGGATGGCATGCCCATGACAAACAAACATCAAAACAAACTTATTACCTTAATGTTGGATCCTATCTCTGAATGTGAAGTCCAACTCTTGCTGAAAGATCATAAGACTCTCATATCTTTACTTCATCATACTCGTTAATAGATTACATACAAATAATCATCGTCATTACATT
>JANTPM010000244.1:11491337-11502638 GCA_025434745.1 Erythroxylum divaricatum | reverse complement strand
TGCTTAGCTGAAGTCTTACCAAAAATCAGCAAATCATCAGCAAAAAGTAAATGACTAATACCTAGCCCACCTTTAGATGCCCTAACCGACATCTAGCTTTTACTTATCAGTGCTCTCTGAATAAACATAGTCAAACCTTCCATACAAAGAACAAAAAATAAGGGAAGATTGGATCTCCTTGGCTAAGCCCTCGAGTCGCAGAGAATGACACAGAGGGGTTGTCGTTCCATAAAATAGCCAATGAAGACTGAGAAAGAACAGCTTTCTAGGTAGGCTTCGACTCTGATAGCGACCACCACAATTTCCATGATCATCTGAAATATTATCATCGGTCTTCGACAAAGCCACGCCATTCACTGCACAACTTACATTGTGAGCCAAAGCTTCTGAAAGTACCACCGGTTTCTCACACACAATGATGTCACCAGCAATTGGGGCGAGAGGTTTCGGTTTATTTGAACCCACAAGCCCACTAACACTAGAAATCCTCTTACCAGGCCCAACCGAGCCCTTATCCACCTTGATAACCACTCTATCCTCTACTTGCAAAGATTCAAACCGATTTCCAGTGATAGTGTTAGATACGGTCTTCGCCTGAGAAATAGAAGAAGAATTAATTCTAACAATATGCCTTTGGGGACACTGTGCAACCAACCATGGCCCAAAGATATCTTTTTTAGAATTGGAACTAGTATCGATCATCACCATATCTTTAGCTATACCAACGTTCCCTACCCTAGTAGTCACCGGAACCATCGCCTCCGTACAATTTTCAATACGATGATTGACACGGCCACATCCTGAACAGACCCCTAAAATTCCTTCATATTCCACACGCCGCCATGCACCTCCAATAAAAACCTTGGAAATAAGAGGTTGTTCAATATTCAATTCAACACAAACTCAAACAAAATGTCCTCTAGTAGCCATGGACATCTGCCTATCCACCTTAATGGGCATTCTAATAGCACTTGCCATTGCAAACAGGAATTCATCACGATAAAATTCCATTGAAAATTCAATAAAATGATCCCAAGTAACCATTGAGGAAATGCTAGCCGTAGATGGCTAAAAACCAAGCTTCTACTTCTGAATATACAATGGCTGACCTTCAATAATATAGGGACCATCGAACACAATTCGCAACATATTCTCCTTCTCTTCAAACTTGGCAAGGTAAAAACCAAACCCCAAATCAATAAGATCTAGTCCTGCAGAAGGCTTCCAAAGCAAGTTCAACCGATTCTCCAAGAACGTAAAATTAATAGACCTCCCGTAAACTTTAACAATGAGAGCATTGTTCCACTTACCACTAACCTCCTGGACAATATCATGATCAACCAGAACCTTTGGTCGCAAGTAATCATTCCCTTCATACTCTAAATGAATTTCTCCTATCTACTAACTACAAAGATCAACAGCCAAACTCTGACCGACCAAAGAAGTGGACTTTGCCTTATATGACTACCTGACCAAACAATCACGAAAAAAAGGTAGTGACCTTGCATGCAACGCAACAGTAGCCGATAAAACGGGACCAACAATCGTAAAGTCACCTAAAGTAAGGCCAAATGATTGTCCCACTTGAAAATTATTCGCAATCTGTGCAGGACAAGGCACAAGTTGAACCCCCTCTATTCTTGTAATGTGAAAATAGTATCTTTTCTCATCTACACACCAAAATCCTAGAAATCTCCTTCAATATTCAATTAATTCTCAGTCTCTGGGATTTCACCTTCTCCGATCGTCAATTAAAACCCTTCAAGAATGATCCTTGGAGAGGCCTGGTGCTGTCGTGCGTGGACGTATATGTTAACTCCACGTGCATGCAAACACTCGACCTCCACGGATCTGTTGATTGGATCATCAAAAAATAGCGCGTGGATTGGGTGCACTCACTCGTCACTCCTGAAAGTGTCTACTTGAAAACTCGCCCAATAATAGTTCTTGAATGAGAAGTTGCTTTTGACCTAAGTATCAATTCTTGGCGGGTTACGTCGGTGGGTCTAAGCCAGGAGAAAGATCGCGCTAACTGATCTCGCATCGCTTTCTCTTGCCCAGATCTCGCTCGCGCTACCTAGATTTGTCCTGTGTAGTTTTTTGACTTCAGTAATATTTACCCATCATTTCTGAGAAGGAAACACAAATGAATATATAAGTTTTTGAGAAGCTGGAGACCATTTCACTTTTAACCCAACAACCTTCTTAAAAGTCCATATTTCTTGCATGCAATGTTAATTAAATGTAAAAAGATATAATCAAAATAATAGTGCTTAAATAATTCTAATATTAATCGTCTGATTTAGAGCGTGTTAACTGTATTTAGTTTTTTAAAGAAAATGGTAATTTGCTTTTAGGTAAAGTGTTGGTGTTACTTTACACGTATCGAAAATTTTAATGGTAGAAATCCGTATCGACTCAAAATACAATCTGAATCGTGTTTAATCTTTCTTTGCACGAAAGGAGACTTAATAAGAGCAAAATCTATCAACTAACCAAACACTTTGGCTAAGTCAGCCGATTCAGTTGAGACAGCTTCTTTTCCATACTCGTAAACTGAAAAACCTGCCCCCAAATTCACGTCGTTAAATCCCCTAAATTCCAACGCTGATCCATGGCGGCCCAATCCTCCGCTGCGGCTACCACCAACATCATGCTCGCCATCTACGAGAAGAAGACCTCTTCCCTCGATCTCTACCGGCCTCTTCGCAACTACATCTCCATGCTCTACTCCGAGCGAGAGGCCCAAAATCTAGAAGACGATCTTCAAATCGTCAAACAGTACCGCTCAGACGTTGAACGTCAAGCAGACCCATCGCTGACCGCCCGCCGTGACCTCCTTCAGAGCTACTTTAAAGCCCTATGCTTGATTGAGACTCGGTTTCCGATCTCCGCTGACAAGGACCACGTCAATACGGTAACATTTGTGTGGCACGACGCGTTTAAGCAGAAGCAGAAGGCGTCTCAGCAGAATATTCATTTGGAGAAGGCGGCTATATTGTTCAATTTGGGCGCTGTCTATAGTCAGATTGGACTGTCGTTTGATCGGAACACCGTGGAGGGCCGCCGGCAGGCGATTCACGCGTTTATTGCAGCTGCGGGTGCGTTTGCGTATCTGAGGGATAATGCCGCGACCAAGGCGTCGATGGGGACGAGCACCACGGTGGACCTGTCGGTGGAGTGTGCTGGTATGTTGGAAAGGCTCATGCTTGCGCAAGCGCAGGAGTGTGTTTTTGAGAATACTATTGCTAAAGGGAGCACTCCCGGGGTTTGTGCGAAAATTTCCCGGCAGGTTTGTGCTTATTGTTTTCCTCCGAGATTTTTGGAAAGTTTCGAGTTTTGTGTGGTGGTGTCTATGAGAAGAGTGCATGATTGAGTGGCTTGATATGCTTCGATGAAGTAATTTTGCCAAATAATATATTCATTTCGCGTGAGTGGTTGTTTTGTTAAGATTGTAATGTATTCTGTTTGTGGTTTGAATGTGTTTCTTGTATAGTGCTTGAAGTGATTTGATCACATGGCTTGTTGCTACTTTTATTCAAGTAGTGTGACTATAGTTACTTCTTCACAAAATTAAGTTTGTGTGTCCAATCAAATGTCGTGTCTATCACTAAGTGTTACTTTTATACAAGTCTCATGACTAAAGTCTTATGTGATTGGTAACCACTGGGTAGCAGCTGCCATTTGATTATATCACTGCATATTGTAAGTTGTGGTTTTCAAGAAACCGTGGGGGGTTTGTTGATTTAGGTAATTAACATATGGTATACTGTCCATTGATTATGCTCCCGAATGCTGAAAGAACTCTTTGATTTGACCTTGATTTATTGGATGTTTCTTGTTGCCCATTTTAGTTTGTCTTGAATGAATTTGGCATGGGAATGTTGCAGGTTGGGCTGTATTATGAAGAAGCTTTGGCAGCTTTAAATGTTGCACCATTGAAGGATCATTTTGATAAGGGTTGGATTTCTCACGTCCAGCTAAAGGCAGCCCTTTTTTATGCTGAAGCTTGTTATCGATATGGTTTAGAGCTTCACGAGAAAGAAGAAATATCAGAAGAAATTGCTCGGTTGAAAACTGGGGTTAATGCATTAGTTGAGGCAAGGAAAAGCACTAGAGGTGCTGCACCTCAGCTTCTAGATGCGATCAACAAACTTGAAGCCAATCTAAATCGTAACCTAGAAAGAGCTGTGAAGGAGAATGATAGAGTTTACCTCATGAGGGTTCCTTCGCCAAGTTCCTTGCCACCACTCCCTGCATTTTCAATGGTGAAGCCAATGGCAATGGCTGAGGTATTGGATGCAAGCAAGGAGAAGTTGTTTGCAAGTCTTGTTCCAGACAGTAGTGCAAAGGCTCTTTCAAGATATACTGAAATGGTTGATGACATTATAAGGACTCAGGCTGAGAAATTGCAGCAGGGGAGTGAGTTAACTCGAGTGAGATTGAAGGAAATGGATCTGCCAGATTCTATTTTTTCTCTTGAAGGGAATTTGACGTTGCCAACAGACCTTAAAGATGATGTAGAAGCAGTGCAGATCAGTGGTGGTCCAGCTGGGCTGGAAGCTGAATTACAGCAACTTAAGGATTTGAGGAGGGTGAACCATGAACTGCTGGTCCAAACTGAAGAGCTTTTGCAGAAAGAAGCAGCAGAAGATACTCAATTTAGAAGTCAATTTGGGACAAGGTGGACAAGGCCTCAATCCAGCACTTTGACGAAAAATTTACAGGATAGGTTGAATAGGTTTGCAGCCAACTTAAAGCAAGCTGCAGAAAGTGATGCCAGGATTGAGCGTTCTGTTAGGGATCACTCTGCGCTTATGTCCATCCTGGATCGTCGCCCAGTATGTACCCTATTCATATTGATCATTATCAGTAAAGCATGTTTTGCATTGTGGAACATCATTATATCATGGTTCATGGGTCTGTAAGGCGCCCTTATTTTTTTAGTTTAGCTGTTATTTTAATATCCTTCAATATTTCAAATTGACAACTGAATATGGAATAAGAACCTTAATTAATTTGCTGGGGCTTATTCCTTTTCTTCCTCATTTAGTTTACTGCTTTAATGGGCCATTAGATTTTATTTGTTTTATCCTTAATATTCCTTTTGTTAATATTTATATTTCAAGTGGGAATAACTTTGCTCTGAAGGATGCATTTTTCTTTTGTGGTCCAAGTTTTGGTTTTAATGATGTTGGTGTTCCACATTCATTGCATCTACGTTAACTTTCAGCATCAAATTTTGCATCACTTTCACCTCTTCTTCTGTCAAATTTGATCTTCTTATAATGATTTATATGATATATATGTGAATTGAGTAAAAATTTTTGCATTTTATATCATCAGATAGAATCTGCACTTCCAACTCTTGCTAGGCCGATCATGTCTTTGGATGCAAATGAAGACGCTATAGTGGGGGGCTTGAAGCAGAATCTGGTATTGTCTATTTCTAAATTTTGTGAAACTTGCATTTTAGATTTGAACATTTCCTTTCTCTTCAGCCATTTGTTTTCATCCCTTTGCTTCAACTAGAAAAGAAAGAAAAATGATTATGTTGCTTCAATGAGTATATCTGGTATAGTAGAACAATGGTGTACTAGTCATTAGTGACCAAGCTAAAGGAAAGAAATTCTTGAGATCTTTTCTTTGTATAATTTGAAATTAACTTGGTGGTAAACAATCCAAAGAAGAACAAATGATTGGTGTACTAAGCTAAGTAAATCTCATATCATCTTCATAATTTAGCTCCTTTGTAAGATTTAAATGTACGGACATCTCAATTAGCTTGCTCTTCTCTGCAGAGACAGTTGGAGACTCTTGGTGCTCAACGAGCTGGCCTTGAAGACATGCTCAAAGAGATGAAAAGAAAGGTTTGGTTACTTTTATCTTTTTTGACCATCTATTAATTTCATATGCCTTCTTTTAATTATCTATCTGAGTGTTCAAGATCATGATAATGGTTTGTCTATGAGTCTTTAAGTATTCACTCTTCAAATCTTAACTATCTTCCTTCCTTTGTGCTTTATGGAGCACTTAGATACTAGTCTCATCATGACTACAACAGTATGTACTGCTCAATGACTAAAGTGTAACAGTCCTGTAATGGCATTCTGGATTGTCATGATCTGAATGAAATTGTTTAATTGATGATGGCTTTTGTGGTGAATGTCATTATCTCAATATCAACCTATTGTTGATATTGTTGGACTGAACAAGTGTTGTTATATAGTGTGAGAAAGTAAAAAGATATGGAAGTGTGCATGTTATCCAAAGGATTCATTTGTACTGTTTTGTTTGTTGACAACTTTGTTCATATGTTGCTGGAGTCATTTTATTGACAAGTATTGCAGGAAAGGTGGGAATGATTCTTGGTGATGTCTGTGAGTGCACTAGAAAGTAGTTGGAAAGCAGCCTTCTCTACTTGACATGCTAGTGCAGTTTATTCTATTGGCTTCAAATGAGTTGGAGTGGCATAAAGAAAGATTTGACTTCATTAAGCTTTTGTTCTTTGAGACTTAGTATGACATGGAGCCCATTGGGGTAACCAACCAATTAGAGAGAAGGAGGAAAATGTCTTCATATTGCCTCAACAAATAAGATGTTGCTCTGAACCTGTTAAATGCAGTCAGCAACAGATATTTCTCCATGCATACCCTTTACTCTTTTGCTTAGATATCCATTCTTTCTTATATTACCGCATGAATATCTTAGATATTTGAGAGAGGAGGAATTAGATGCGAAAAAAACTAATTAGGAGTGGAAATCAGATGAGATTAGCTATTTGGAGCTTCTAAGTGAAGATTAGATGCATTGTGTTATGCTGGCCTGATAATTGTATTTTTGGACTGGAAATACTTTTTTAATCAGAAAATGGTCTTCTTGTGATGGTTCCCATGCCTTTTTGTCTATTGAAATAAAATTTGGCTAGTGCTTTATTTGCTCTAAGCAGTTCTTTAAAGATTTTCTTAAATCACTTTTCTGTTAGAACTCAAGAATTGTCTCTTCACTTTTGCAACTGAGTTTTTTTTTTCAATAAATTATGTTGCTCCATCGGTTAACATAACCACCTGCTTGAGTAGTATTTCCTTGTGATGCTCTCTCTTCTAGCATTATTTTACCTTTAGGTTTTGTTGTTTATTGTTTCAGGATGATATATTACCAAAGTTGATGACGTCCACTGGCTCCTATGAAGATCTTTTCAGGAAAGAGCTAGCAAAATATGATCACATCTGTGAGGAAGTTACGCAAAATATTCAGGCACAAGAACAGCTACTGTTACAAATTCAGGTTTACTTTTTATTATCCAGTGGTACCTTAGTATTCCTCTTTCTCTTTCTTTTTTCCTGTGTTTGGGTGAGCAGGATATTTACTATAGTTTTCTCTTGATGTCAGTATACTAAGGCTAAGCCTTAATTTGAGGATAAATACATATATATTTTCCAATAATACCTTGTTCTTTATTTCTTTTACTTTGAAGTCAAAAGGCGACTATGTATTTCTGATAAGGATTGATGCTTGTTGTCCATCTATTTGACTGCAAATTATAATTTCCAATGGAGATGATTGGACACTTTCTGGTTTTGCAAGTTCGTGTTAATTGTGAAATCTTTATTATTAAACTAGTTGATGTGCAACTTCAAGTTTGATGTGAATGATATTCTTATTTTGTTACCTCACAATTTTATTGTTGAAAAGAATTTATACTTCTAGTTCTTTCTGCTCTTTAAATTAGAGACGGCTCTTTTTCACAGGCTCAAAATGAGGAGTTTTCAGCAGTCTTTAATCTAGAAGATTATAAAGGTATATGTTGCTTTCCAATCATTTTAATACTATTTGTTTGATTCTTTTGCCTAAGAAAACCTTAATACCTATAACAGAAGTTCTATTGCCGCTATACTACTTTCTTATATGAGGCAAAAGACCTTAGGGTTTGTAAAGGAATTAAAAGAGGGCAATTTAGTCAACTATAATCTTTAATATGGCAGGATAAAGAGTGATAGTTGAGGTAACAACGAGGGCAGAAATTTAATTTATGCTAGGTTTCTGTTAGAGACCTACTGCTCTAACAGTAAACCACTCACACAACCGAGACTTACACTTCAAACAAACACACAAAAGCAGCAGATGAATAGGAAGAATTATAGAGTAGATAGAAAGAAACAATGGGAAATTATTATTCCTCAGCTAGACTTCGAGAGCTAGCAATCTCCACACAATCACCTTTCCAATGATCATAACCGAATGCCTCTCATTCTCCCCCTGACAACCATATATTCTCTCCTTCTAACTAACTTCCACACTCACATGACTCATCTTTCCCTCTCATTCCCACTTTACCCTCAAATCCCCACACTGCCGAATTTTTTAGATTTCCTATTCCCAACAGTTTCCTTATTAGATAAGAAGTTAAATATATTATTCTAGTTGTTTAGGACTTATTTAAGAATAATTAAGATAGATTTAGTTCTATTTTGGATATTTTAGTTAGGAATCCTGTGACTATTAGAACAAGGGTTCCAGAATCTTATGTGGGTGTGTGTGTGTTCGCGCACGATCTCGCTCGAGTGAGCTGGCGCTCCAACATTGAGGCGAGGTCTAGAAAGATCTTTCAAAAAAAGAAGAATGTTGTTTTAAGGTCTTTATGAGTACTCTTAAGAGCTTGATTCAAAGCGTTTGTTGTGTACTCAACCCTTCAATAACATATCTTGATTTTTTTTTCCTGTAAACTTGAGTTTTCAATTAGAAGGTTCGATTTTTTTTAAAAGCGATTCTTACACTCTAAAAGTGATCCCTAATTTCCTCCAGCAATTCTAGCTTGAATTTTCGGCAGCCACAAAAATTCTAGCCATATCAAACATAAAATCCTAGCCATATCAGACTAAAATTTCAGCTATTCCAAACTTGAAATTTCAACAACTTAAGCTGAAATCCCAAACCTAAACTCAAATTTCAACAGCCAGATTTATAAGTTCTGTGGGTTGTAACTACTAGTGTGATATCTCTTCTACTCATCCTACATCATTATCTGCTATGTATATGGAGTTCTTATGTTTTTTGTCACGTTTAAAGAGTTATAATATAGGCATCATAAAGCCTTCTTCCTTTCATCAGCATTACTTGAGAAATTTCATATATAAATCTGGAAGTCAGATAAATAATGGATTGGATGTGCCATAAGTGTTTCTACATGGTCTCATACTGGCCATCTATTGCTGCTCGTGCTTAGTTGGAATGAAATTTTGAGAGTTTTTCATACTGATCAAAGTTGTAGAGGGAAGCAAATTAGGTGGAAAAATATGATGATAGTTGGAATCAAAACCAAAAACAAGAAGCAGGAATAAAATTTGGGCAACAGCCTTGATTATTTGTAATTAAACCATCAGTATAGTTGATAGATTAGCTGACAAATATTAAGAAGCGATTTATTTTCTGGTGAAAATCATCAGAACTTGACACATTTTTGTTTCCTTTGTTAAAGCATGTCATGTCAACCTGTGAGGGTTCGGAGCCTCTTGGTTAGATTAACCTTTGATGGTCTATTTCATATTTCAATGTGATTCTTAGTTTGCCTTCTCCAGCCTAGTCGTTAAGGTGTAATGTCCATTTATTGTTGCTTAGCCTTTTCATGTTTTGTTGAATTCCATACTTCCAATGGATATCAAATGATCTTTCATCAACATGTATTAATTTTCTATCTCAGCGTCTCGAGAGAAGTGTTATAAGCAGATACAAGCTGCCATAGCTAAGTATCGAGAAATTAAGGAGAACATAAATGAGGGTTTGAAATTTTATGTTACACTTCAGGTAATTATTTTTTCTTTGTTGTTTGTAATTATTCTTTCTATGTCATGAATTCCTTTACTTCAGGTGCAGTAAACCTTTCAACCCTGCTTGGCTGTCATTCTAGTGCTTTTCAATATCACCGTTGTTAGGAATTTCCTATAAGGTTTACAATTTTGATGCATCACAGTCGCTTAATATTCACTGGCTCTTTAAATCACATCTCCCCTGTCATTGTCATTAAAATTTTTGATCTTTTATATCTTGGTCTTACAACAGGACGCAATAACCAACATAAAGCAGCAGTGTAGCGATTATGTGATGACCAGGAACATTCAGTGCCGAGACATGATTGAAGATGTACAAAGACAAGTGGCAGGATTAAATTTCCAGGACCGCAAGAGCACAGGTACGGGTTCATTCAACTATGCTTCGGTGCAACAGCCCCATCAAACTCAGAGATCAAACCCTCAGCCTCCACCAGATCATCAACATGTTGGTCGCCCTCAAGCACCTTTCTATCAGTCTGCTGAGCAGTCAACAGTGCCTGGATATACTCATCCCCCGCCCCATTATTCCCAGCAGCCACCACCTTACCATGCTTCCCCTGCTACTGGCGCTCCTTACCAACATCCACAGGCCCCACAACAGCCACCAACAGGCCAGGAGTATGGCCAGCCTGCCTATCCAGGGTGGCGAGGCCCATATTACAACGCCCATGGACAGCAACCTGCATCTTTTCTGCGGCCTCCTTACACCGTTCCATCTCCATATCCGCCTCCTAACCAAAGTGGCTACTACAAGCAATAATATTCCCTTCTCATTCTCTCCACCGCTACGCAGCATGGTCAATGCTGGTTGGAACATTTACATCTTGTATTTGGTTGAACAATGTCTGTTTATAGGCTGTTTTCTGTATCGGAGTCGCATAATTCTTGCACAAACTTTGGCAATATGTATAGCCTGGTTAACTTGGGACATGTCAGGTTGATATAATAATATGTATTCGTGTGTTCTCAGCTATTCACATAAATTTTTGATTCATTATTACATGCAAATTGAAATCGTCAATTCCTTGGGTAAATTTCTTTTTGCAAGTTTGTTGAAATTGCATTTGACTTGTGGTTAACCTGAGACTGAAGATGTAAAATGAGCTCTTACCGCTCTTTTTCAAATATAATAACACTTTCAGATAAGTTTTTTTTTTTAATACAAGGGAAAATAAAACAAGAACGAACTAGGGGAGAGATCGGCAATACAAGGTGTCGTGAGAATCATGGGATATAGTAGCGAAGACAAGAGACGGAGCCTCCTGAAAGGAGTGGACCTTTGGGGTTGGAATAAGCAACAAGGGCAGCAAGACTGTCCGCACTCTGATTGCCTTCCCGTTATACATGTTATAACTTCAAGTCCCAAGCTCAATATAACAGCTCCCGAATACCTGCCACCAAAAAAGAATAGTCAGTCGAAGGTAATCTGGATGTGGATAGGATATTTAATACCTCCAGGGAATCCACTTAA
>JANTPM010000244.1:11388663-11403543 GCA_025434745.1 Erythroxylum divaricatum | reverse complement strand
CGTGGAAAGAAACGTCTAGTGATAGACTACAAGCCTCTGAATGCGTTCCTGCAAGATGATAAGTTTCCATTGCCTAAGATCAGTACTCAGGTACTATTCCTTAAAGAAGCTTGCATCTTCTCTAAGTTTGATCTTAAAGCAGGATTTTGGCAACTTGGTGTTCAACCAGCAGAACGTTATAAGACTGCATTCTGCATTCCCACTGCACAGTACCAATGGACTGTGATGCCTTTTGGATTAAAGGTCGCACCATCACTGTTTCAAAAGTCCATTACAAAAATCTATGAGCCTATCCTCAACAGTGCATTGATCTACATCGATGACATTCTACTGTTCTCAAAGACCCATGAGGAACATCAGGCCTTACTCCAAAGATTTTTGGACCTGACACAACAGTATGGGATTATGCTCTCTGCATCAAAGAGTATCATTGGAACAAAGGAAATCGAATTCCTTGGAATGCAATTCAAAGATGGATTCTATCAGCCAGGCCCACATATTGCAAAAGAATTATTGCAATTTCCAGATGAAAATCTCACAGTAAAACAGATACAACAATTTCTTGGAATTGTTAAGTACATTCGAGATTTTATTCCACATGTGGCAGCCTATACTTCTAGCTTATCTAAGCTCTTGCGTCAGAATCCACCTCCTTGGGATAAAGAACAGACTAGAGCTGTCAACTATCTAAAGAACATCTGTCAGCATCTTTCTCCTATTCGTTTATCTGATATTCAGACTCTGACTGTTGTCAAACATCCCACTAAGAAATCTGCAACATTGGCCGCACAACTAAGACAGCATCCACCGTGGCCTCCAGATACTTTTTCTGTCTATAAGTATCCTTCTTCACTTCAGAAAAATCACAAAAAGATTTGCATTTCTTTTGAGCCTTCATACATTGGTAGCATGGATAGCAACATTTTTGCTCTCACCAAAAAAGCTTTTCCACCTTTTGTTAGGCCTCCTCGTACTCTTTCTGAAGTTGCCTCTACTGCACGTAGTAGTTTATTCTATTACCTGCATCTCTTTCTACTTGAACATCGTTCTCAGGGAAATCCTTACATGTTCAATATCAAAGCACCATACCTAAATGTGACGTCTATTCAAGACCATCTTCCTGAAAACACATTATGGTATCTTTGGGCATTGTCTGCCTTATATGCATGTGCTTTTACTGTCTCACCACTTCATCTGTATCAGCATCTCTGTAATCCAGATAATGGCAGTACATTAATTTGGACCTTCCTAGAATGGTTCCAACCTCTCAGCCAATGGAAGAAGCAGTTCAGCATCATCATTGACCAACACAATCTGTGGTCTGCTTCAGCTAGACGACACAACACTCAGTGTTTCTTTGTTGTGCATCGTCCTTACAGAGAAACTTCTACTGGAGTTCTATACACTGAACAACATGTCCAGTTTTGGCATACAGCTTTATACTGGCCTCGACATAAAGAGAATGTGCTTAATTCTTTAAGACAACAACTTAAAGGTATTAATCACTTTCCAGAACCTCCAGAGTTGACTACTTCTATCCCTCACCGCCTCACGTGTTGCTGTTGCTGGCCTCTACTCCGCAATCACCTCTTCTTGACGTCACCTCCGTGGCCAACGCCCAAGACAATCGCTCAAGCCTCCACCACCACCACTTTTTTACGTTGTTAAAAAATGCGTCAACTGACATGAATTAGCATAGCACCTTCACCCAAAAGAATTAAGGCTGAAACAAAAAAGCAAAACAAAGAAAAAAATGCTAAGAGAAAAAGGTGAAAAGAAGAAATTCAGAAGCTAAAGCAATATCCTCTCTTTCCAAAAAAAAAAAAAAGAAACTAATGTTTTGTTAGTGATTAGTCTGTGATACAAAACTCAATATTAACTGATGTAAGATTTTGAGACAGCAACCCAAACCCTTTTAAGTTTTGTCTTTTTTAGCAATTTTAAGAAGATATTTTGTATTTAGTTATTGTTTTGTTTATTTATAAAAACCTTCTTTACTTTGGAGCTATTTTCTGGTAGTTATTTTTATTAAGCTTAATTATGTAAGTACTTATTTTTTAATAGTCACTTAAAAGAGATTATTATTATTAAATAAAACAATAATAAATATTTTTTGGTAGCTATTTTATTTTTTTATTGTTTCTTTTATAAGTTTAACAGTCATATAATGACTTTAGTCATCGAATGTTACTGTCGTTTTACTAAAAAAGTCATCCAATTATTTATTTAATTATGTAAATGTGCCCATTTATATGATAACGTTATGGATATTTTTTATACTTCTTCTAGTAGTATCATAACATTATAATTAGAGAATTTAAAATAATAGACGTTTTTAGGACATTAATAATAATAAAAGAATAAATATATTTACAATAAATTGAAACTTTGAATATTTTATTGATATAGTTTATAATTATATCTAGTATTATAAAATTAGGTAAAATTCTAAATTTAAATTACAATTCACCCAATGACTTAATCCAAAATTATTTTAAATAAATAATAATCCAACATTATGTGGTCAACAGTTTAAATGTATCAAAGATAGAATCCCTATAACTAAAGTTGTTCAAAATTATATTGGGTAATATCAAATGTTAAACTTATTAACCCACCAGTAAAGGATTATCAAACAACATCTATATTGACGTATATCACCTTATGTACATATCTTTTTATCTCCTTCTTTCTCTCAATCACAGATTCATATCCATGTATAGTCTAATGGCTCCATATCCCAACCTTTATCCACTTACCTTATATAGCCTAACGTTCATCTATGTTGTATCCTATTTAAGATGTATGAATCCAATAACAAGCGATAGCTTCTTATTTCATATCAGTATTAATTCTTTGGGTTTATATCAATTATTTCCACAAATAAATTGTCATAAGTGAGACCGAAATACCTCACTCATTAAGGCTTGAAAGGTGCTTGGGGCATTTGTGAGTCCAAAGGGTTGATTGAAAACTCAAAATGCCCATGGTGAGTGCGAAATGTTGTTTTCTCCATATTGGAGGGACACATCTGATTTGATGATATCCCGAACGCAAATCTAGTTTAGTGAAGTATCGTAACCCATGTAGTTCTTTCAGAAACTCCTCAATCACCGAAATTGGGAACTTTTCCTTGACTGTTTTAGCGTTCAAGGCCCTGTAATCTACATAGAACTGCCAAGCATTATCAACCTTAGGCATAAGGAGAACTGGGGAGGAATAAGGAGATCGGTTGGGTTGGATAATGCCCCTGTTTAGCATTTTTTTGCACTACCTTTCAATCTCATCCATTTGTGTGTGGGGATATCAGTACGGTCGGACCACGATAAGCCCAATTCTCAGCTCCAGGATAATTCAGTGATCACAGTTACGAACCAAAGGAAGTCTTTCTTATTCTTAGAAAAGATATTCAAATTCGATGAGAAGCCCTCCCAACTCTATATCCATATGGTTTTCGCCCTCAATTGCATGGAGTTGAGCAATTGGTGGTGAGGAAGAGCACTTTATTCCTAACAATTCCACCACTCTCCCATTTGTTTTAAAAACCATGGATTTTGGCCCAAAGTCTAATAGAATTGGTCCTAATGATTGTACCCAGTTAACTCCCATCACAACGTCAATCCCATTCAAAGAGAGGACAAATAAATCGATATAAATCAACTGATGACCCATAAAAATTGGTACTTCTCTACACTGATCTAGGCAAGAGATTTTGCTACCATCTGCAACCATTACCAGAAGCTTCTTTGCTGGCTCGCTTGAGAGACCCAATCCCAATGAAAATCAATAAAGTTATGCGTGCTACTCGAATTGATTAAGATCACCAGCGGTTGGCTTGCGATAAAACCTTGGATTTTCATAATTTGCCCACCTGATTACACTTCTATTTCACTTCAGAATTTTCATAGCATATAGCAAAATTTTAGGTTCCACCGAATTCTCCAATGACCAATTGTCTTCTTCCTCTTGCACTGATTCGGCGACCCCATCTATCTAGAAAAGTCATTTACACTGGTCCCCCTGGTATACACTTCGTCATAATCAAAGCAAAGTCCCTTTACCCTGCGTTCCTCCATCTCAACACGAGAAAGGCGCTTGAAGAGCTTCTGATTAAAAGAAGTTGATGGAAGATTGGATGACTTAGAAAGAATGACTGGGCCATTCTTGGTCCCCCACGCCTCTCATACAAACAGATCAATTTTATAGCATTTGTTAAGTCCTTGGGGGTGTGCAATTCTACTTCTATTGCAATATGCTCTTGTAACCTGCTAATAAAAATTTTCATCTCTTGCTCTGATGTGAGAGAACCTGCGCGAGCGGCTAACTGTTCAAATATGTGCTGATATTCCTCTACCGTCAAATATGTGCTGATATTCCTCTACCGTACGAACTTGCCACAATTTGGAAAGTTCTCCCAATTTGGTTCCTGAAATTGATGAGCCAAATCTGAGATAATATTTTCATTTAAACTCCTCCCAAAACATGCCCGGTCTATCTCTGTCTAATTTAAGGAACCAGACTTGTGCATTGACATCCAAATGATACGAGGCAATCTCAACTGTCTCCTCCTCTAGAATATGTTAGTGCCAAAAGTAATGATCGCAACGGCTTAACCAAGTGAAGGGATAATCCTTCCCATCATACATTGGAAAATCTAACCGAGTGTAGCAAGGAGGATGCATTCTTCCTTCCATTCGGTTAGTCTCTGGTATTGGTTCTCACGATCCTCAGTTTACACTCTCAGTCTCTCCATATTGCTTGTCTTGAGAGAGTTCTTCGATGCGAGCGAAAAGGTGCTCCCGTTCAGCACTATCTCATTGACGGTCCTCCTATTACATCTTAAGGAAGGTATCAAACTGTTTTTGCATGTTGGAAAATGAGGCACCCATAATTGCCGGCTTTAATACCAATTTGTTATAGTCCAATACTTGTGATCGAGTTATAGGGTGATTCACAGCGAAATCAAACTGCGATTCTTTGAGAGGAGATTACTTGTTGGTTTTTTTGCCTTTACGACGTATGTTGAATAGTGGAAGGAGGCTCGTTAAGAGAGAACTCACCGATCTCAATAAAACTAAATTTGCAAATAATTCTTATTCTCTTTCTCCGTTCTAGCATATAACTTTATTATAAACAAATATCTAATAACTAATAAAATAGGGTTCTACAACGTATAGAACTTAAAAGCTAACAACTAGGATAATATCTATGAATTTAAAAACAATCTAACATAATCCAAAATTTAAAACAGTTGGAACTGAAGAATGTTGGAACTCAATGTCACTTGCTACCCATCGGTGCTTCACGTCACTTGTGCACATGTCTCTTGAAAAGTTTTGTCTATAACATAACTCGATAGAATTCAATCTCAAGCCAAACCCAAATCCGCACAAAAAATTTCAGATCTTGGTCGGATTCTGACCTGGCTCTATGCCATTTCTAATTATGTGATATGTTTCATTGCATAGACCTTACCCAGAATTAAAAAGCATCGGCTTTAGACAATTTGGATAATCAACCACAGGAACCCGAATCTTCACTACTGCACTTGGCTTGGCTGACACTATCTTAGAGAATGACAATCCATTTGTGCTCTGTTTGTTGTTGCCATGTATTTATTAACTTCAAAGTATTTATTAACATTCTAGTACTTGAACGTGGCTGTCTAAAAAGGACAACCAGCCACTAGTTACAACACGAACGTCAAAGAGGCTGGTAAATTAGCCGGCGGCGGTAGGCGGTTGAGGCTGTAATTATGCTTACATTCCTTTTTGTATGATAGAGATGCGGAAAAAGTAAATGAACAAATTTGCACAAAATGCAGAAGAAATTCAACCTCAATGCCAATAGGTCATATGATTCCTATGAATATTTCAATTTCATTTCATTTCCCACTTGAAATAAGTACAAAGCCAACCATGATATGATTTATACTATACAAAAACCAGATGACTAGCCACTACATAGCTCAAGATGGAACTTCGTCCCATCCCATCCCATCTTGGTCTTCTCTTGCTCTCCAAAGGAACAGAATAGGTCAAAAACCTAAAAGCATGATTTATTCTCTAAACCTCACTGGACTCATTATTTTGTGAATCCTTCCTGCTATTTATTGGAAATGATTGCTTCACAAACTCTTCCTCCCTTTGGGGGCGGTTTGCATACAACATCCAGAGGACCAGGCACAGCAAAACACCTACTGAGATGAGGCCCAATCCAGTGCTTACAATTTTCAAGTAACGCTCCAATGGAGGACAATACATTCTAGTAATTTCTTGGAACGTGTCCCTCACAAACTTGCAATCCTGGAGGCTCAGCAAGATAGGCGTGTAGTATTCCAGAGCGTAGCTTTCATTAACTGCTGCTACTAACTGTCTATAGGCGTCAGGTGTCACCCTGCCAGGGGTGGCACACAAACCAGATGACGAAACTTCACATATGTAGCTCTTCCACACCTAAAATTAAAACAAAAAATAGTATAAATTGCTATGAATGAATACATGCAGAATTTATAAATTGCTATGAAGTATCAAATATAACCAAGTTGTTAAACCATAGCAATAGGTACTTAATACCAATAAGCTGTGATCAGATTGCCATCCGTGAAACTATATTTTGATGGTTAGTCTTGAATGTTGAATTCGCTATGACTTCAAATCTTTACAAAAGGCAAAATCTTTACCAGAAGGCAATCATGGAAAATAAGTGTACATACCAGCGAGGCATTTGCCATGGAAATCTCTTGCTGTCCACACTGACTAACTTGAAGCTGAGAATCAAATGGGTAACAGAGAGGAGGTAGGAAAGGCCCAGACTGGTTGTAGTAGTTAAATTCGGTTGGCGAAGGATTTACATTTGCAAATGTATATATGTAAGTATTAACGACGGTTACAATGTCATTGATGACTTCTTTACTCTGGATGAGTGTGTTGTTTGTTGTTCTCTGGTCAACGCACGGGAGGATGCTGCTAAGAGCTGTTGCGGCGTGGGGGTTGTCTACCCACTCTTCCATGGCCAAACAGGTGTCAGAAATTGCGCTGATACATTAACAAGAAAATTTGCAGTTTGTCAACAGGAAATTAAATGGTCCCAAAGCAGAACTTCCTGATATTGAAGATAAAATTTCCTCTTTGAAAGTGATGTAAGCAAAGTAAGTGGCATAATAATAACACAAGATCAAGGTTGATATGGAATAACTCAACTAACAATAAAGCAGCATTACCTTTGACAACTCTAAATGGAAACAGTTTAGCGCACATAGTAACATGGGTGAATAACAGTCTGTCCTAAAATATAGACCATGTACTGCAAGCAAATGAGGTTCACTATAATGCATCAGATACTGACTCTCCCAGTAGCCAATACATCATGACATCGCAAGGAACAGTTGACAGAAATATCTATGCTTAAGACAAAGAAATCTTACTTGTTGAGAACTAAGAAAACTCCACAAAGAATGAATGTAACTGCCACTAATATCCACCCACTGGCCACAAATCTGAATGTATTTTGGAGCAGTACAAAGAAAATTAAAATATCAGTCAACTGAATTTGAAAACCGGTTTCAGAAACAAGAACCAAATAGAGATAGAACTTACATATGAATTGCATGTCGGTGGCGAAAGATAGACAGGACTGAAAGAAAAGAAAGTCTACAAATTAGGAACAAGTAGCAATTCAGTAACTAGATAAATTATGAGCTATTAGCAGCATATTCTACGATACATACAAAATCCAACAAGAGCCAGGACAAGCATCACCGCTGCCACAGTGATCAGTGCTGATCGCCTGCACCAATCCATTTTAATGTAGACTGTGAATATCATATTATAATTCTTGCAACACCAATGTTAAGACAGTGTTATATACATACACAGCATTGAAAACTTTTACAATCTTCCCAGCATTTTCATTTGTTTTCTCCATCAACACATCAGCTGCATCATTGAGGTCACCGTTCAATTTATCAATATGATCCATGACATCAGAAGGAAGGAAAACCTGGGCTACATTGATTGTCTTTGCAAGGGCTAGATACTGTGTAACATTTTTAAGTGTTTGCACAGTGTAATCTGATTGGTGTACGACATACTCTAGAGTATGCAAAGATTCATGGTGAAATTCATCTTGACCAACAGAAAGAAGAATACAACCAATCCTGTAAGGAAAAGATTGACACATTAGAATAAACCACAATTCAACTCGAGATCAAAGTTATACAACATACTTAAATCATCCAAATAAGTTCACTAACTGGGTCGCAAGGATGAAATCACTTTGTAATTAGAAAATGTGAATTATATCTCTCACTAGAATATAATAAAAACTTCGTAAGTCATCAGAACCTACACATCTCTAGAATGTCCACAGCTGCAATAATTTGGGAACATTTTATTGGAATCTTCAAATATCAATCAAGTTTTCACAAAACATCACATGCAATTCATCAGCAAGGAAAGATGATTTCCCTTTCAACTCTTTTTCAACCAATAAAAGAAAGAAAATAATAAATAAATATCTGAATAAGCCAGGAAATAAGAAGAAAAAATGCCAAGAAATGACCAACTATTAACATCAACATTCATCGTTAAAGCAAGTGGACAAGAAAATACAGATGAAAAGCACTTCGAGGTCAACACAGCATCAGTTGAGTTCAATATAAAGTATACAATCAAACGGAAAACAACATGCAATAGCTCTCTGTAACTTGATGTTCGCAAGGAAAATAAACAATATGGAACAATATTAAAGAGTTAAAACGTAATCTTGGAAATTACAACACTAGTAAGAAAAAAGAAAGGAGCCTAATAGAAAAGATCATTACGCTGCAGAACATGTGAACACCATGAGCATTAAAAGACAAATCCTTTGGCAACGGTTTGATCCTTTGCCGTTAATGTTTATTCTGCATCTGCAGCAGTAATGAACTACAAGGGCCAAGCCAAATGAGAAAAACCAAACAACAGCCAGAACGAAACCAGCAGCACCTGTGAAACCAACAGACTAAAGACACAAGAATCAGAATACTGAACCATAAGACTATTCATTTCTTATTAAGGAATATCACCGGGTATCAGCCACTTGAGATGCAGAGGACAAGCAAGTAACAAGTACCAATGCAAGATCTGACCAGACAAGGAGTTCATAATATAAAGACCAGTACTTTTTCCAGCAGCTAATTTTGCAAGTTTAATTTTAGCATGGTTTCAACAGACCGACTTTCCAGCAGACTAATTTTTTCCTCCTAAGATCTTCCCTATTCTCTCCCACCAAGATTCCCTACAAACTTTACAAGATTTGTCAACAATGTTTAACTAGTGTTCTTCAATATTGATTACTATCATTTACGAGTCAGCATATGAAACAACTCAACAGCATCTCCTGTGGTTTAAACAAATATCCCAGTTGGAATATGAAAACCTTGTGCTTGACACTATTTTGATATGCCAACCAGCAGATCCAGGAAACCTCATTCATCAAGTTTCTTTGGACTTTTATTGTTTTGACCACAAATCCCGGCAAGTGAAGTGATTACTATGGACTCATTGTAAAAAAGGACTAAATACCAAATATCAAATTTGCTTTTTGTTGAACATAAAAAAGAAATAATCATGAAACTTAGCTTAATCGGTATGATTCCTCTCTCCCAGTATAAGATAGGCTAAGATTTCAGCACCTCCAGAACCAGAAGATAAATAAAAAAAAAGAAAAGGCGATACTTACAGCCCAGTAATGGGGATTGGTTATATTCCAGCCACCTCGATAAAGCTTGAACCCATTAAGAACGTCTGGCCGATTTGTCCTCGTTTCGGCCAATACAAGTGTAGTATCTGTCCCATCATTAGATATACCATCTCTCAATGGCCCCAAACTACCCTCCCCTGCAAAACAAAGAGAGATAAGCTTACGTCCGGATTGCCAACTCTCACAAAGTTTTTCCTAGCAAGTTAACACGTGAAGCCAAGGCCCGCGGTTTAATCCATTTACAGAGTGTAGAAAAGAGTCACTAAAAGCTCAGTACTAATATGTAGCTCTGCTCAGCCAAATTATAATTGGCTGAAATGCAAAATTGACATCTTTCATTTTCGTATAAAGTCCAATTCTTTATTGGTCAGATCAACGAAACCCAGGTAGCAACCAACAGAAAAGGAAACTCCCATGTAAGGAAAGAAAATCCTCCTTGCCAAATGTAGAAAAACACGTAAACGATGGAGTCAAGGAAACAAATTGCATCCATCACAGTAACGAACCTAAGATAGGCTTGAGAGGATCTCTTGGCGAATCATTTGAAGACAGAGCAGAAACGAAGCCGCTCAACGAAACAGAAATGCAAACAAGAAGTACAAAACCCCATCTTGGAACCAAAAATATCATCTTTACTCCTTGCAGTTTCTCTGGAAAAGTAAAGGAACAATGTTTCCACTTTCAACACCACAAATCAACCAAATCCTCCTCCAACACAAAGGGCATCATTCCTCTTTACCCTATCCTCTGGAAATCTAGAGAGATAAAGAAAGAGGATGAGCACTCCAGTGTGTGATCACCGTATTCTTCTGTGGTCTCTTATAAATAACAAGAACTAAGAAGTATCCGCAACGAAGATCATTGAGTAACAGAAACGGGGAGAGAGAGAGGGTGGAGGGTGTCCTGATTTGGTGTGAAAGAAAAGTTGGTTCACTCTCACATGGGGAGGACTGAGGAGGAAGTGAAAGGGCGGGTGTGGTTGATTGATAGAGTGGGAAAGTTAGTAATATCTAACTGAAGTGTGAAAGCTACTATTAAATAAACCATATATTATTCCTGCGTTTATGCAAGCTTTCCACTTTCTTAGTCTCACCCATTTGTCATTTAATAGTAGTTAATTAAGTCACATCATTCGTTTGCAGTTTTCTGATGACCTTTTTGGACTAAATACATATACACTACAGTGTAGTAGGCAGGTCAGTTGCTTTAATTTTGTCCTTTCTGTTCTTTCTTTTTCTTTTCTTAGCTTTTCCTTCACTGCATGACCCCTCTGAATGTCGGCCAATGTCCTTCATGCCCTTGACAGGAAAATGAATGATTTTGAGGTTTATGTTCCAATCAGATTGGAATGACAGAGAGAGATAAGAGATCTTATTATCGTCGTTACCCAGTAACAATATATTGACAATAACAAGCGCCTGCCTGCCTGCCTGTTAATGCTATCGGTGTGGTTAGGTGCGCGGCAGCATCAACATGTGGTTCATTGACTGGTGCCACAGCCAGCCACCGCCACTGCCTGGTGGGGACCTGTTCAAAGGCGAAGCTACTTGATTTCGTTGCTTTATCAAATTATTTAAACAGATGGAATTGAATCACATTCATACCGCCTCCGCCGACTGTGGGCGTGTCCGTCCGTAACTCTCCGTTAGACATTCCATTCTAATACGCTAACTATAATTATCTATGTGGAAAAAACCAATAAGAAAAAGGAAGCTGGCTCTGACCGAGCCGCAGAGGGAAGGGAAGAGCAGATCAGTCTTAATTAAGGATTGCGCCTCATATATAGAACGTGAAAACGATGTCGTCTGCCATATAATATATGCTTGCAAAATCTGAATCGTGACATATAGGTACATATATATATATATTAATATTGGCATCTGAAGAAAATTACAGACTTATAAGCACTCTTGTAAAAGTGGATATTAAATTCTTCTTAAACTTTCTGAAATCAATGGATTCTATGGGTTTCTCTTCATATTCTGATGTAGTAATATTTTCAAAATCGGTCTGTTCAAGTTGTGGGATATGTCACAATGTTGGGTTTGCAAGTGAAGTCAACAAAAAGGATACGCAATCTAGAAATAGAAAGGAGCCGTCTAATTAATGCGTAGTTACATAATTTGAGTTGTGTTGTGTCCCATATCATCACTTTATTAGATTACCCATTTGGTTTTGGCCTTTTGGGTTGTCTACTCTCTTCGAGTTTCTGCTACTTCATCAAAGCTCCATACGCTCGAAGTATTTAATTTATTAGGGTCTGCAAGTGCGGTGCTATCCTTTACGTGACAATGATAGATCTCTTCCTTGTACTTAGGAAACTAGAATCCGTAACATCTTTATGATCAAAATTTAGGAGATCGCATCCTTTTTTTTTTGTTTGGCGAGAAAGGGAAGAGCGGAGAAAAACTACTTTTTCAGAAAGATAATAAATTAACAGTCGTTGAAGAAATGCAGACGAAATTTAAAGGGAGGAGTCGACCAATAAGACTATTATTTTTACATTTGAGAGTTGAGACTATTGGCTTCCATTTAGATCATGAAAGACGGGAGACTATCGTAATAGAAACTTAAGAGAGAGAGCGATATTCAACTTTAGCGTATCGAAGATATGAAGTCTACCCTTAACGTGTAAGGATGAGGTGCCAAGCTCATTGTGTCACGCTAAGTGGCCAAAATCTTCTCCGTACGTTTGCATGCATGTGCGATTGTTGGGTTTCAGGGTCTTAATTTAAGTAATGAAACTATTTATTTGGACATATCTATGATTGAACCTAACGGTGTCATGAATGCTTTCTGCTTTTTATTACCGTAAACATAATGAAATCTTTTTGACTTAGTGACATGGGATTCACAAGAAAAAGAAAAAGTGAGTTCTTTTTTCTATTGCTACTCTGTACGTTCTCCAATTAGAGAATTGCAGCTTTTACAATGTTATCCTTTTTTTATTATTATTATTAGGATTGCAATTGGAAATGACTATTTCAAGTCATTAAAGGCAATCAGGAAGATGCTGACCCCTTCCGGCCAGATTGTCTTCGATTCTTTATATATTCAATCTGAACTGAGAGAAACAGCAGATATATTGCTCAAAGAACAATCCATTATCGCCTCGAATCTTCAGCAGCGGATTATTAGAAAGATAAGACAAGTTTGATTGGCAAAGAATTCAAGTTTCAAACTTCTTGGGATAAATAACTCTCAAGACATCTTTCTGATCTTAAGTTTAAATTTTCATTAGTAGTTCCTATAGGTTATATAGTATTGCTGTTCCCTTTTGTGGCTCTCATGTTCTCATAAAAATTAGTTGTGCGTTTGTTCTACTTCCTCTCATATTTACTATTAATAAACTTCCTTAATTACCAAAAATAAAGGTGGTCCCCTTGATATTTCATTACCTAAATTTTTTTCTACAAATACAAATAATTGCTTTTAACCTAATTGAGTTGCTTTGAGTTAAAGAACAACAAATAAGACCTTCAAATAAATTAAAAAAAGAGGCTCTTATTAGGATTGTACTCAATTTGAATACTTCCATTTAATTAAAAAATTTTAGTAAAAGATATATTGCATAAAAACAAATTAAATTGTGTAAATTCTAAATATTTAATAATGAATACCATAAGTAAGAAATAAATTGAATTATACATATTAAAATTTTTATAAAAATTAAACTAAATTGTATTAATTATTCATTTTGATTGACACACTATTAAATATTTAAAGTGAAAATTAAATTAATTTGATTAAACTAAATAAAAAAGAATTAATTTTGTGTACTTTAAGTTTATTTTATTTAATAAGTTTAAGTTCAAATATTTTAACATGTAACATATAATATCTACCTACTTAACATGGTTTACCATTCGTAGCATTAGGTTAAAGAGATGAATGAATAAAAGTTATTGATAAATTTGAAAATAATACAGATGATTTCTTCTATCCATCTATAACCCTTTTTGTTAAGCAACTATAGAAAACCCGAAGCTTTCAAATTGCTTCATCCATTTGTTTTTTCTCGGAGAAAAAGACAAGCTCTCAAATTGTTGTTCGCCGTCTCTAAGTCCCACACGATAAAGTTTCAATTCTTACTTAAGTGATTTACTAAATTAAGAGGATGTTTGATTTCGTTTTCATTTTTATTATATTTTATATTTTTATTTTTATTTGTTGTTTTAATTTTTATTTATAAAAATAAAAACAAAACTTATTTGAATGTTGATATCATGTAGTTTATTATGATAATAATTACATAAATAAACAACGACTCAGTGAAAGTTTCGCTAAAATGTAGGGTCTGAAGAGGTCAAGTATTACACAGCCTTATTCCTAACTAGAAATACTGTTTCCGAATGAACCATGTAAAAAAAATATACATATTAAAATAATTAAAAATAAAATAAAATAGATATAAAAGATAATAAAATGAAATAAATAAATAAATACTTAATAAATATAAAATAAGTAATAAAATAAAATAATACGATAAAATAGACAAGGGAAAAAATAGTACATAAAAGAAAAAGACAAGTAAATAAATAAATTAAACAAGTCATTGCAAAAACTGTTTAAGTTAAATAGGGAAATGCTTAGGTTAAATCACTAAGAAGTAAGTACTACATATTTAAATATTTAGGCTAAATACAAGAGAAAAATGCTTAAAGGATCACGAGAATGACAAAGATCTTTTTATGTAAGATCTTTTATTCATACCTTAGTACGTTAAAGTTTTCTATTCAAGATCATGTCCTCGACAATGTCTAACAGAGTCATATCATTCTCGATCATCTTTCTTCAATTCTTCTTAATCCTTTTTGTTCTTTTATTGTCTCTAAGTATAATCTTCTTGCATCTTCTCACTAGAGCGTCTGAGTGTCTCCACTTTACATTTCCAAACCACTTATGTAACACCCCACTCTCGAGTGACCCGAACCCGATATCGTTGGTGATATCCGAGTCCGTGCGCCGCCAAGGTGGCGTACTACATCAGTCGGTGAAAACTCAGTATATCATTTTCTTCTCTCTTGTTTTTTTTGAACCGTACATTAGCGCGGCAAAAACAGTAGACAGTAGAAAACATTTGCAGTTATTACAATCATTTAACAATATTTTACAGTAACCATAAAGTTCACATAC
>JANTPM010000244.1:11342122-11353957 GCA_025434745.1 Erythroxylum divaricatum | reverse complement strand
AATAATAAATTTTATTAAAATGATTAGACAAATTTATCAATTATTTAAATATTTTTAATAATATAATGTATGTTAATATATAATAGGTTTATATGTTTTATTAAAAATATTAATCTGAGTGGACTTTACTTTTTTTCTTTTTCTCTAAAATTATAAAAATAACTTAAATACAGTTTTGTTTATAATTTGATCAATTTGTAAAGTTATAGTATCATAATCATTATAATAATATAATAATAACAATTTCATATTAACATAAAAATATATTTTAATGATATAATTATTATTTATTATATAATAAAATAACAATATTTTAAATACTTTATATTGTTTTTAATTTTATATTTCTATAATAATAAAATAATCTTTTGGTATTGATTGTGATTATTATATTTATGTAAAATATGTGAAAATAATATTAAGGAAAATAAATAAATTATTATTATTATAATTTTTGAGATTAGGTTGGTTTCAACTATAAAGTATAATATTGAAAGATTATTTTATAATTTTAAAAAATTAAAAACTTTTTTTATAAATTTAAAAATTACTTAAAATAATATCCTGTATTAACCGATATTAATTTGAAATTGTTATTATTATTATTTGTTCACTTTTTTACTAAAACTTCTCATTCGTAATAAATTTATCAATTCATAACACATTGTTAATCATTTTAAGTATAAGGGGCATTTTTGTCATTGACACAATTTTTACGTTCTGTCCATTGCAACCAAACACATTCTGTCACAGAGACGGAATAGTTTTTTCTGTTTTGTCTACCACAACCAAACATCCTACTGTCTTCAGTTCCTGTTCCGTTCTGTTCTGTTATGTTTTGTCTTTAGCTACTGAAGACAGCAACCATACGGACAGTAACAGTCCCTAAGTAATCCTCCAGTTGTAGCAATATTGGGCGCTTGTGTAACTGCTCTATCTATATTTAACTTGACTTAATCCTCTGTCGGTTTGGTCCAACCAACTACATTACCCACAGATAAACCTTGTGCCTTAAGCACGCAACTTTTCACAACCCTCGCCCTGATTATCCAATCTACTTACTCCATAATGACTCCATTACTTTCTTTTGGCCAAGTAAAGTCAGCCTAAAAAGGCTTTTGTGTATCCATTGTCATAAAAACCAGCATACTAAAGTGAAAGACATAGGTGTAGTCTTTTTTCAGTGCATTTTCTAGGAGCTTTACAAACTTGGGGGGGTGTGGAATTGCATCTCTCTTTACCTTATAATCGGAAGTTAGACGAGCAGCATTGGTGAATTAGTGTTTCTAAAACTATAAACTTAAAAATAAATCCTCTGTATCAAGTGACTCAATCAAAAGTTGATACCAAAATTATTTGTTGTTGATCACATTAAAAACGTTGCCTATAAGTTATGAGTTCTCACTAAGATTACTTATACATATTGTCTTCCATATATTATAACCGATGAATTTAAAGCTAATTTTATAATAACATTTATACGATGATACAGTAATCATTGTTTCTGTAGATAAATTAATGATGGTCATCTTTTAGTGGAGAGAGAGAACGTCCAATAATATAAATCTTGATATGCTAGTTCAATGTCTAAAAAAAGGAAATAATGTGTGATTTTCCTTATGATTTATATGTAAAACTATTTATGGATTGATTCATTTTGTGTACCTGTATCCATAATTGTTTGTCGTGATGTTGATTTGCTTGAATGAATTTTATTTTCTCTCGTCTTCTTCCGTTAGAGAATTCTTCAATGGTTCAGAATGTAATGATTCAATAAGTTTTTTTAACTTATATAACATCACCAACGGACATGGCCTTTGGTACTTGGAAGAGAGAGAAAAGGGGGCTTTGACCTATTTGAGATCCATTCTATAATACCCAATAACTGTTATCTTGGGTGCTTTTCATTGGACTCAAATTTATAAGTGACGTGGAACATAAAATAGTCTAACATTATATTAGAGATTTTATAATTAAAATTTTATGGATGAGATTTGTTAGTTTATGCCTTATAGTCAATTAGTATGATGACAAAACAATTTAAATGAAAATTTTATTTTATACATATTAAGATGTATATGATAAAGTTTATGAGATAAATATACATTGAAAATGAAATTATGATGATATCATAATTATAAGATTTATATTGCATTCATATATTATTCGTAAATTATTCCTAATTATTGATCTATTGAGACTGGACATTAATATAATGTAAATTGATTAACGCATGTTATGTCTTTCCTTATAAAGGAGGTATTCGATCTCGTAGACTAAAGTATAAAATATTTAAACAAACATGTGAATGCTTATTAGAAAACAAGTTCACTGAATTAACCCCATATGAAAAATCTATTTTGAACATTACTTGTATATCTATGAAATTTTTCATTGTAATGATTATATAAGTGATCATTTAACTTGAGATTTTCAAAGTTATTTTGTATATGGATTACTATATTTTTATACTACTTATGACCTGTTCAAGTCAAGGATAACTCAGTTGGTAATTAATAGATGTAACATGAACTATATAAAGATAGTTGAGTGATCAATATAAGATTCATCATTTTAAAGTAATTATGAAAAATATTCCATTCCTCTCGATTAATATTGATTGCAAAAATTCTTGAACAAGGTAGAATATCACTTTGCAAAATAGTGTATAAATGATATTAATTGAATCAATTACTAATAGTAGAGAACTAATACGATTGAGCTCAAAATAGAGTAGACATTAGTTCTAAACTCTATGTCTAATTAAAACATTATATGATGAAAGGATTGAATTATACGAAAAAAACTATGTATGAAAGTGTTAGTCAAAACTACTTTAACATTTTTAAATATTTGGATAATTATGATGTTTTGCTAGATGTTAATCTTAATCTATAAATATAGTTGTTTAATTAGAGAATTAAAGATAAATTATATGAGTTTAATTTATCTAATCCTAAATAAAATTCAGGCTAATAATTAATATCTATTGCAACATATTTGAAAATTCAATAGGTCTCACATAAAGAACGAGTTGAAGAGAGGAAAGATATTTAATCAAGTTGGATTTGATTGTAAAGTTTGAGAAATTTTATGATTAAATATGAAATATTTAATAAATAATGATCAATATAAGATATTTGATTTTATTTGGGCATAACTGATATTTAATTTGAATTGTTTGTACTTCTAATTAAAATTTATTGAAATTAGAATTTAATTTCAATTAAATTACTATAATATTCAAAATCTATTATAAATAAGCTTAAACTTTAAGAGAGTTAGCACTCATTGCCTAATCCTTTATGTAACAGTTGCATATTTTTCTCAACTTATTTTGTAGTTATCGTTAAATGTTAGACAATATATGACTACAGTGATTGAGATGAGTCAATTTTAGAAATAATTTAAAAAATACAACAAGAAAATCATCAAGCATCGTAATAAGGCACGAATTATAATTCATGTTTTATTATAATTTATGTGTTAATCATTTTATATAATTTTAAATAATCTTTGTTTTTGGAAAATTAAATATGGAAAATTTTGTAATTATCCCACTATGACCCAATTCCCCAACAAGATTTTCTAAAGAAGGATGATTGATAAATATACAATCAATAGTTTAAAGTTTATACATAAATAATATACAATCAATAGTTTAAGGTTTATCCATAAATAATACTTGTCCTTGTTACAATTTGACTTGGTGGAAAAGGCCCAAAATATGAGTCTCATTTTCTGTTATATATATATATATATATATATATATATTGAAGTTAGTTACGGTTGTAATAGATAGCCAAGGGTGTTCTTGCTGTTATGCTTGATTTGTTATGAGTTACCTTTCCTCTTTCGAATCCATGAAATTCTTACTTGTCAACTTCTTCTCTTTCCTTGCTCATTCATCTTCAGTCAGCATTCACAAATTCGCTTATCAGTTTTGACCTACCAAACTCGGAAGATAATGACTTCGATTTTGGTCACACAACTTACATTACAAATGTGTAGAACGCCTTTTGACCGGTTGAGTAGGCCATTCAAATCCTGGACCATGAAAAGGTATGAAATTGGAGGACAGCACACCCCTATCCTCATTTCTTGGGTATCAAAAGTAGGCTCACGTCTACGGTCTAAGCATTTGAGATTTGTCATCAGATTCCTCTCCTCTTGCATTTTCTTTACGTAAGAAAATTACAAAATCGAAAGCTATGATAAAGTCGTATAACTATTTTTTTTTTCTGCTGTTAACTAAAGGGTTCGGTTGCAGAAGCTCTACATAGTTGTTCAATCACCGAATAGGGTGCTAAGAAGTATCTAAAGCTGGAAAGCATCAAACAAAGCATTCCGAAATTCATCTTTCACCAAATTGGCCAGACTTGCTAACAACTAAACATATCCGTTATTGAATAACACCTTATAATCCAGTGGACAGACTAAAAACTACAATCTGGTGGCATCTAGATACCAGCAGGCTGTGTGGAAAGCCATCCAAAAGACACCAGAGAAATCATCAAACATAAGAGAGCAACTTGAAGTAGATTACAATATACAAGGAAAGAGAGAAGAGGGCAAACACGTGCTGCCAGAATAGAAGAGCAGAAGCCTCTTTAACTGCATAACCTCTCAGGCTGGCGATTGCTCCCAGCAAAATGGCACTAGGTGATGTGTACTGCAACAAGAGCACGAATCGGTACATAGCATCATTAGCAGCAAGCAAACTTAGTTTACTAACTAATGCTACAACACCAATTCCAAACAGAGGAAGCACCAGAAGCCTAGCAACAATTATGCCAATAGTGGTTCTAAGACCAAGAGTAGACTCGTTTGGCCCCTCGGCAAGCATTCCCCCAAGAATAAGCATGACAGAAGGCACCATAGCACCACCCAAAATCTCTAGACTGTCAGTGATGAAAGAAAGTGGAGCATCATAACCAAAGAAAAAACCTTTTAGCTGAGGTACTAAACCGATGATGATAGCTAATAGAGAAGCAATTGTCGGAGGTTGAAGTATATGTTGAATGGGAGTTTGTTCAGCAACAATTCTGATCCTCCTAACAACGACTGGCTCAGCCAGACATCTAATGGCCTTAGGACTGCTTGTATTGCCTTCTTCAGAAACTTCAAGGTCTGGTACAGTTGAAGATGAAAATGTTGAAAGGCTGTTGAAGATCTTTGCTACAAAAGGTGTCTTGCAATGTTTTGTTTCTTTATCCTCAATGCCTGGCCACTCAGCTTCTATAAGAAGAGGCCTACTTACATCTCGAGCAGGCGTTTGTTCTCCAATTACAGCACCTTCCTCAACAACTTCATAATACTGCAGCGGAGCTTCCATCATGTGATAAACAAGAGTATAAACAAGAATCACAGCCACCCATTGAGCAAAAGACACATAGGCCACTCCTCTTGAGTGGCAATGGGGTCCAAAAGGATTTTCTTTAGTATGACACACTGATGTCACAATGGCTAGATGAAGGTTTCCAGTGTTGCCAAAGGCAGTCATGATAATGGTGAATCTGTTGAATTGAGGAGGTGGGCGACATATGGCTACCACTAAGACTCCTAGAAAGAAACCGACGATCGTACTGATAAGCACGTTAACTGGGATAAACCACCAATTATCAATGTTCTCAAGGGAAATAGATTCACCAAGCTCAGTGAAGATCAGGCAAGGTAAGAATAAGGCAAAAATTAGCTTGCTTAGGAGTTTAAACGTTGCTCTGGGTACGATTTGTTTACTGGGGTGTGCAAGAATCAGTCCTATAACCGTTAGGGAGAGGAGTTTCAACAAAGGCACTATACCAGTTACCAGATTTTCAGCTCCAGACCTGATAGTGCTTCCATATATTTCAGTTAAAATACGAGACATATTTTGCGAAGTCCTTGAAAACCAAGAATACAACTCTTTACTTTCTGCAATAAACAGTAAATGCATTAAAGTTAATTCCAAAGTCGAAATATTTCATAGCAAGAAAGCAGGAAAATATTAATAAAGTACGAATACTATGTCAGGGATCAAAGCCTACCAAAAAGTAAAAACATGAAATTCATATCTCTTGATAATCACCAATAATCATAATCCACGAGAAGGCATTGCAATAAACTATATAAACTATAGTATACCACTACCAAAGTAACAAAAGCAACCAATGGTGAGACAGATTCTCAGCATTAAAAAATCAAGAATATAAGGACGACTTTCTCATGTCACTTCCACTAAAAGACTAACATCAATCGGAAGCAAGAAGGGATCCACGAACATCCAAATCAAACATATCATCGAACGCTATTCAAACATAGCGTTTTCAACACTAAAGGTTGAAACTTTAACAACAAAATAGAAGACCCAAATGAGGAAACAGGCAGATGACGCTTACAGATGAGAGAATAGAGAGGCAAATACGAGAACGGGAGGCCAAACAATGACCAACAAGTTAATAGAACTTTCAGACGAAGATAGGGAAAAAAAAAAAACCAATTCACGAGATTCCTCAGAAACTTTTGCCGGTGAATGAAAAGATAAGCCCCTTCTTTAATGGACGAGAAAACAGGAAAGCATCGTTAATCTTCACGGACTTCGGTCGAGACCCATCCGTGCTCTCTCCCAAGATGGAAAATACTGGTCCACTTATTCTCACAAAAATATCAATAAAAGAAATTAATCTTGTATGAGTGTTTGTTTTATCGCTTCCGTGTACAATAGTCCAACTTGGATTTACAATAATGAGTTCGTGCGTACAAGGTACAAAAGTACTGACGTCCTAAATACATGTACAATGTGAAAGTGAATTGTATTGTATTGTCTTCTGTGGTGAAAAAATGCTATAGTGCTTCCGCTACTTCTTATCTTCTAGCTTAGGGTCATTGCATCTACGGCTTTTTGTAAAGATAAAGTTGCGTATTATCAAATTTTGTAGATTTTGTGTTAATGTGAAATTGAACCAGATGTAATGACGATGATGATAAACTTATCATATTCACGATTTGAAGATTGAATTGGTGTGTATGATTATGCAATCTTGCTGCATATCTCTAAGTACATAACATATCAAGGTGGCCACAGGCCAAGAGCTCGTGAACTACTAACGTAAGGATGTGAATAGCACACGACTGAAATCCGAAAGAAAAAGCCCAAGTGTTTACTCTCTCAAGTTCATTTTTGGGGGACATTGTCGGAGGAATATTCTGTATTACTACTATTGTCTTATAATTAAAAATGTAATATTGTACGCTCGTGTTAGACATATGATACTCAAATTTTTTACATGCAAGATACGAGTCAAGTAGTGAGAAAACTGCCTACATTTATTTTTTTAGTGCTTTTTCAAAAGAAACATTTTTAAAAAATGAAAGAGTTCTTTTTTTTTTCAAAAGCATTCATTCTCTTTCTTAGCTCTGGATAGGTTGATAAATCTGCTCCATGTGTTCCCATTTGTTCAAGTATTCTACCCCATATAGCAAGTGAAGAATAAGTGGTCTTTATTCTCTTCTACTACCTCACTTAAAACAGAAGTTGTATCTCTAGATGCAAACCATCTGGATTTGGTCCTAATCTTGTTTCTAATCAAAAGTCAAGTGATTATTGAGGTTTTTGGATTTAGAGGGTTCTTCCATAGAAGATTATACCAAGGCACTGCTGCTTGTCTGCTATTAAAAATTTTACGGTAAGAGAACAATCCTTGCGAGTTGAGAGTCTAGTAGATCACATCTTCACTACTCCTAGCATTTAGCTGGGGTAGATGCTCAGTCATAACCAAGAGACCCCTTAAATTTCCACACTAGCCTCCTCTGTGGATTATAGAGAAGACTTTGGAGTCAAGGGGTAATATGTTTCTCAGCAGAGAAATTTTTGGACTGTGTATTAGAGGACTTGCATCAATCCAATTTTCGAGCCACAGACAAGTGTTTTGTCCATTTCCTTCCTTATGTTTTATGTATGGATATCCCAAGCTTCTCAATCTCGGCAGTTGATTAAAGAATAGAGTAGGAGTTCATTTAGTATTGTAGTTTAACTTTACCATTACAACAACAACAATTTAGTAAAAGTCTCATTAATCCGTGAGGTCTAAGAAAGTCCATTAATACATAATCTTGCTTCTAAATAGTATAGAAGCTGTTTCTGATAGTTTAACTTTATGATTACTAAGGATGACAATCTGGTTTGGGTCTAGCCCGATCGGTCGTAAATCAACAAGCTTGGCCCAGGTTGATTGGCCCATGGGCTAGGATATCTTAGACTGACAGGGCATTGGGTAGAGCAAGCTATCCAGGCCTTATCTGAGACTTGAGGCTCTACTGAGAGTGACAAAACGATGTCATTTTGCTAAAAACAAAGTTATTTTTTTTCAATTTTTAAAAAAATTAATAACTTGGATTGGGCTGGGCAGCTCCTTGTTAGGCTAGGCCATAGTTCGGGTAGTGAGCCGACTAGCCCATGTGCTGGCCCAACCTGACCCATTACCATACCTAACAGTTACTACCTATAAAAATAGGTTAAATAAATTGAATGTTAATAAATATAATTAAATACTTATGATTAAGGATAATAATTTATCTAAAATTTGATAATTTAAGACAAATTATTCTTATATTTTTAAAGTTAGATACAAAATCAAAGTCTAACTAATTTATGTCACCAATAAATTCAAATTTTCAGCTTAATAGTTTCTTTTGGAACAATAACATTAATCTTAAGGTGGGTTTGATTAGGCATGGTGAGAAGGAAAAAGAAAAGAGAGAAAGTGAGAGAATAGGAAGGACAATAATATATAAGGAATGATATTATGAGATGAAAGTAAAGCAGTTTTCGAGTAGAAGAGCAAGGATATGAATATTAGTAAAGAGATAATAAAATTTTAATTTGGATTAATAATGAGGCTTATTATTAATATAAAAGTGCATATTCCAGTCACATTTTGTATTGATTAGAAAGATTTAGATTAATGTTACAAAAAAAGTATCTTCAATTCAAAATTTTTTATTAAAATTTAACTTAAATTCTAGTATTATGTAATGTCAATAGACTTTAATGTTATAAACATTGCTTTGTTTCAATAAATAACTCACTTTATCTTTATGTCACTTCTCGATGTGGGATAACCCTACTTTTAAAATTTCAACATATCCTCCTTATAAGTGAATTCATCCACATCAATTTAGGTCCCTCTTAATTTATAGCTAATGTGAAGTCATTTTAGACTTTTAGTTACTCCATGAATCATTATTCATCTAACTTAAATTCATGAATTGCTATTGATCACGCTTTGCCAATTTATCTTTAATATCAATGATGAGCTATCATGGGGCTTGAAGAAAAATTAAACTAGGTTAATGTGAGCTCATATATAATTAAGGATATCATATCTCAACCAAAAATTTAAGCAATGAGTTATGAGCCTTATCTTTTTATATACACATATCATCTTTATGTCTATATTAATGAAATCTATGCAAATACATAAATTTATTACCATAGGAATAAAAATTATAATTTTCTATATTAGAATAACTGAAATGTAGGAGTAGAATATCTTAATTATAGACATTTTATCTTACATGTGTGTGTGTGTGTGTCTTACATGTGTGTTTGTCTCTGTGAGTGTCTGTGCGTGCGCTCGTGCCCCGCACGCACGCGCACTTATGTACATATGTGTGTGTGTTTTTTGTGTGTGTGAGTGTGTCTATATACACGTATACATATGTGTGTATGTGTGTATGTGTTTATTTGTTTATGTGTGTGTCTATATATATACATATGTGTATGTGTGTGCATGTATTTGTATTCACTGAATAGTCAGTAATATATTATTTTTCTCCATCTTTTTTTTGGTGGCATTAAAGTAAAAATGATACTTGTGCTTATCTTTTTTCTACCTTATATTTGATGATTCTTTTCTTGAAAAGTATATTTGATGTAGCACACCACTCTCGCAAGACACGTGTCTGACATCCTGAGTGATATCCGAATCCGTGCCTCGTGAGAGTGGCATGCTAGAGCACTTAATCAGTCAAAACTCAATATAATTTTTTTAACTACAAATATAATATGCGGAAATCGATAACCAACATGGGCCCACTTTATTTGTAAACTTTTTCATTCATAACAATACAATCAATAGAATTTCAATAGCCAATTGGGGGCCCGTTACAAATATAAAACATTTTAGTCATAATGTTTTTACATTACAACATAAATACATTTGTATTCACATTGTGCAAAAGTTTTAGAATACACTATTCGATACAAAAATTTTGAAATATATATACAATTCAATATGAAAATAAAGAAGTACAATACAGACGCGAACTGATTTCGACCTCTATCCCATACTTGTTCGCTGTAGGTATGCCCCCGTTTGCTTAACGGGATATTCTTCTGATCCTGAAAAATATTTATAAATTTTGGGTGAGTTTTGCAAACTCAATGAGTGACCATCATCGATGGCTCACCCAATCATATAATATATAATTGACATTCACATCATTTCACATTTCACACTCAATACACTTTAATCGCTCGTATTATGCATATGCAGTACAAATGAGATCCACTTTCATTTATTACTTTGTTGTGACCGAGTGTCTAAACTGTCCCGTTTCCATTGGATAATGGACTTATTACTAATTGTTCATTATCCGATGGGGATACATGGCTCATTTTACAAAGTGAGCCTTAGGCTCTTAATCACTTTCTGAGCTTGAGGCTCTTTTTACATTTTGAGCTTTAAGCTCTAATCGGTGGCTACTCTAGTCACAACTCTTATTATGTTTCATGCATTCATGAAATGGAATGCCTCAATCACATTTGCATATACTTATGCAATCACATTCACATATCATCAGACCTTAGTCCGACATTCAACATTAGGTTGAGAACCACATTTTCATTCATATGCAAATACCTATTCAAAACACATTTATCATCTAACCGTAGTCTGGCATTTAACAATCAAATTATGTACACTTATTTCATCTCATTCACATACAAGTAACACTTCAATATCCCAATTATCGAACCTTTTGTCATGAAATCAACACAATCGATCACATTTATATGAGCATTTAGTAGTAAATCAATATAAAATTCCAAACAGAACAAACAATGAAATGAGGCCATCTAGGTCTACTCACAGTACGGTCCAGATTAGCATTAGCTTCCATGATTTGAAAACGTTTGGATGGGGAAGTTCTATCCTGTATCATCATTATGTAAAACAAATATTGCACACACATTATTAATTACACAATCACATAAACATTCAGTTTTACACACATGTATATGTGTAATGTATAATGCATGCTCAATGATAATCCCGGGTATATTTTCTAAATTCACATCTTATGCTCATACTCAATTCATGATTTATATTTTTATAATTGAACTTAAACTTACACTTCATTTGCACATGATCATTCTAAATTGTCCATTCAATCATTACCCTTTTTATGTGTCCAGCTTATTCATAAGCTTACATATAAAGAACACTTCGTCACTTTATATCATAACTCAATTTCTCGTCATCTCTTTTCTAACCTCATATGATTTCATAATATCTAATTCTCATTCACAATTAATCACTTAATACATATTACTCAACTTCCTTAAACATAACTACAGTCATATAAACATCTTCATTCCCATTATACTCATACCTTGGGTCCTTTGATATTATCCCTTCATTCACTAAGTTATAACCTTCATTTTCACTTCAAACCTATCATACATTAGTCACATAAACCAAGGATCATACTAGGTTAAATTTTAGACACATTTAAGCCTCAATTAGGGTCACTTGACCCATGAATGTCCGTTAGTTGGACATCCATGCCCGTTAA
>JANTPM010000244.1:11324489-11342022 GCA_025434745.1 Erythroxylum divaricatum | reverse complement strand
GCAGGTGTGGGCATTCAAGAAACTGGACCGGAGCATAAAGAGTTGAAGGAATCAGATTGCAAAAAGGAAACCAACTTGGAACTTAATTCAGTGAAAGAACTTTCAAAGCCAGTGGAAAGTCTTCGATTGAATCCTGTCTTAGTGGCTTTACAGTAAGCTGACATTATGAATACAAAAAGTAATAAGAGAAAAAGGGGATGAAGATCTGGAAGCAAGGAGGCTTGGTGAGTGGTTGAGTGGTACATATTTGACGTGTCCTTGATGATTAACCTCACAATATAAAGAGTTTCTTAATCTTGTTCCAGTTTGGAGGTGTAGTGTTCGTTTGAATAGTGCCCCTCACTATATCCTACAACACATTTTCAGTTATTAAAAAATGGGAATACCTTAACGTTACTTCTATCTATTCACTATGTAAAGGGCATATGGTAGTACTTGTCTTTGTTCATCTGTTGTGAGGCTGCTTCATGGTGGAGGAGGGTTTATCATTGTGAGGAAGTGGGGAACAATCAAAGAAGGGCCTTCTGGTTTGATAGTTTTGTATTGTAAACAATACTTCTGTTTGCCACATCAAAACTGAGTTTGCTTGTTGACTATTGTTTTATTCAAAGGATGTTAAAGATTTCAGTATTCTGCCGATTTTTATTTGTTTGAGATCGTTAACGGTAGGCATCAAGTGGCAACATTGCCTAATTATTGGTAGCTAGACTTTTGGAAGCCAATTGGTTAGATTTACCTCTTGAAAAATGAAAAGTGAGCTCGTTTAATATTCTTTAGACTGGTTTTTAACATTAGGGACTTGAAAATATTCTGTTTGACAATTATCATACCTGTTTACTTCCCATTAAACAAGCCATGATACAGAGATAGATACAGAGTTGATGGGGCTTCAACCCTTACTACCTCCTATCACAAGACATTGATTACAAGTATTGTTATGCTTGTGAAATTAACCATAAGCGGCTCTACGACCTTCAATAAATTCGTTCCAGTTCTGTTTTCAATATCAGAATTTTGGGACTGCTGTCTTCTATGTCACCACCATGAAACCGGTCCCAAGCCATCTGCATCAATCGTTCCCTGCAATGAAGAATATAAGCCATCTTGAAAATGTATATATCAACCACAGATAAAGTGATAAAACACCAACAAATTATACTTGCCAACTAGCAATGGCAATGGCCCCCATGCCGAAGCTACATCTTTATTTCTGTCATCTTCGTGCAAAAATGAAAGCATACCAAAATTCATAGATATGCTTGTAACTCACTAATGTCTAAGCATCAAGAAGGCATGTCAAAAGAGGAAGTAGAGAAAGAAGAGGCAAGATTGATCTCAGCCTAATAACACAGTTGTTTGAAAAACAGCATCTAAACAGTAACTTAGACTAGTTGAGATCACTTACCGTAATCACCATAGGGGCAAATGGCTTTTCTTGTTGCTCAAGTGGTATTGGAGGAAAACTCACTGTTCGGACTTGAAACTTAATCTGAAAACAAATCAGAAGTCAATGAATAGAAATCTAAAAGTCGTAGAATATCAATTATTACCTCGTCTAAACCATCTATAAAATATTGTTGCCCTGCATCAAACTCCCATATCCATCTGACCTTGTATCTGTCATTATTATTACAAGTTTCTAAGATCATAGCTTTCATATATGCATACAAGTGAAAAGGAAAATGAGAGAGTCAGTGTGGTAGATATTAAAAAGGAAATAGTGAAAGATGCAATAATGTGAACTACTTAGTAGACTAGCCTATCATAGACCAGAGGAGAAGCATTTACCTTTTCTCTGGGTCAGGCACAGAGTGAGATTGATGTGGTAAAAGATGGGATGGAATAAAAATGTCATCGAAAAACCCAAGTGACACTGCCAATCATGGTTTCCAACCTCAGCAAACAGAAGCTAACAAGCAAAACCTAAATGCCGAAATGCAGAATTGAAACAAACTTCTACACGTTCTCAGTAAAGAAGTATATGAATTTAACAGTACATAGTAAACAAGAAAAGCGGCTGCTTGTAGTTACTAAATAGTATAAGCCAGTGAAAGGGAACATCATGACCAATTTCAAATAGAACAGAGATGCACTTCTCCCAAGATTCTCATAAACACAAAATTTGTAGATTTCTCTTTTTGCATATGTTGGAGAAAAAGAGATGGGCATCATTTATCCCCAGATTAATTCCCAGCTTCTGAACCACTAATAATCCAGAGACCAAATAAACGGCATAATACTTTTCCTCCACAATTTGGTTCTTACAGGGATTGCACCTTTTACTCCAACCCAATAGTGGATTAAGAAAAACGGATAGAAGATACATAACATGCATCTTTAAGACATACAGCGCAAACCATCCTCATCAGACTCTTTAAGTTTTGCAGCAATAACCTCTCCCACAAATGGACGGAACACAACCATTCTAAACTCTACCTGCCAAAAAGAAAGAAGGTGGTCAGCTCTTCATATGAAAAGCACGTAGATTGCACAGACACTACTTTTGACATAAAGAACCAATTTTTTAAACGGAACCATCAATAAAATCGCCAACCCAGAACAATTAGTTAATAAAATCGCAAACAGAGATCTTAATCGGTTTAGTTAATAAGAAATTAGAACAATATCCAGGGAATTAAGTGAAATTACGGTGAGTTTTAAACAACAAATGACACGTATTATCGAACATTACATAGGCGTGACGTTTTCTGTATACAAACACCATAAATCTAACATACAGTGTAAGTGGAAGCTCCATCTCCTGGGAAAATAAAACCTCCATCAATGCTGCGGATGTCATAGACCGAAACACACAATCCCAAATTAGCTATAACCTGACTAACAAAACAAAATACACCTTTATGTTTATCAGAAGATAAAAACCTGTAAAACAAGAGAGATGGGGTAGACCAATAACGGACCTTGTCAAGAAAAATATTGTCAAGCTCTTTCTTGATCGCTTTTTCGAGAGGAAGGCTAAGAAGATAGGGAGGCAAGCGCAGCTTGTGCTCTATTAGGCTTAGATAGAACATTTTGAGAACCTGCCCAACAACCTCAGCTTTGTTCTTTGATTCGCTTTCAGGTTCAAATCCTTTAATAACAAATAAAGTGACAAGTGAGAAACTCAACAAGTGAAGCGTGTGGGAGTGTTTGGAAAATAAAGTGACAAATCTTTGAAACAGCAATAATTTCACCGTACCCAAAGATCCAGAGAAGAAAGAACAGAGTGGTTTTCGTTGAGAGGAAGATTAACGAAAACTAAAAACAATATAAGTAGTTGTATCTTTAGTTGATCACTCGAGATAAAAGGGCATCATAATCCCCGAAAATTTAGACATTTTCGAGCATCAGAAATTTATTTAATAAATAAAAATATAATGTTAAAAGCTTGAAAAAAATTCAGTCCATTTGACTCGAAGTAAAAAAGGCCCAAAAAATATTGGATTATGATAACATTTATATGTAGAGATTTAAAAGTTTAAGATTTAAACTTTCTTTGCAATAATATGCAGAGGTTTCAGATTTAGCAGCAGATGAGTGTTCTCCCAATAACTCTTCTTACAAACATGGTTATATCAATTTCTGCATATTATTGCAAAGAAAGAGCATTAGGACTTCACATAGGAATATGTGTGCACATATTTACAAGGTGTGCACACGCCATTTGTCTTTGTGCCTTTTTTAAATGTATTACTGGTTCCAAGACCAGTACATAGTTTTTCTATCCTAGTGAAACGGAAACAGTATACATATGTTACATAGAAACAGAAAATGAATACATAACAAAAACCACAACAAGCCTCGCAAAAAGGGCAGTGGTATAAAAGTTCATAATTCCATATCATTTTTATCTATTACACATTAATAGATACTTACACTCCACTACATAGATCCTATAAATTATAATCAGTCTTTCTATTTCAGCAAAATAACCTTCCATTAATTCAACTTTTCCAGTTCAATCTAGATGTTGTTTACCTCAACTTCCATGATATAAGAAGGGAAACAAGTATCATAAGACCAACATATGTCATGTAACCATAGGCATCAAAGACACCAACAAGGATAGAACAGGATAACCTAGCAACTCACTTTTTTTTTGGGTGAAAACAGTAACTGAAAAGACCTTAGGAAGAAAGGAAGACACCATTATGCAACAAAAATCCTGGATTCTATTTGAAGATCCACAGAACATGAGCTTATCTTTAGTGGGTTCAAAAAGCATTGTGATGCTTGTCCTTAAGGTCCTCAGCTAAAGCATAGAAACCTATAGGTTATTTGACAAGGTAAAACAGCCCATCCCAATGCTTGAAAACAAAACAATTCTCATGACCATTGATTGGAATTAGGATGCTCCAAAACAAGATGAGCCAGATTAATCACAAATAAGAGCAAGAGAATCAGCTATGATACGTGAGATTATCACAAACCAAAACAAGATAACATGAACAAAGAAAATGATTATACCTATAAGACAAGCATTATTTTGAGAATCAACTAGATTAACAATGAAGCAGAGATGTAAATAAAAAATTTAAGCTACGAAGTTTCAGTCGAACTCAAAATGACGAACAGGATCCCTTAATCTCTAATAAAATGAAGTAAAATAGAAGAAAATAAACACAAAAAGAAACGAGGGAACAGCATGTCAAAGGAAATAAACAACCAACCACTTGGAAATTTCGTCGAACAGTTGGCGAGCCAAATGCTGATGACGACACATAGACCAAGGACCAAAAAGTAGAGAAAACATAAAGCCATAATAAGTTAAGCTAAGAAAAAGGGACAAACAAGACATGGCTGATCCCAGAAATGAACAAGAAAAGAAGCCTACATGGTGATGAGTAATGGAAGGAGCTTAGCTCTTGTTGTCACTACAAGAAGAACAGAGGTTTCCGAAAGTATAGATATCATCGTATTATGCAACAATCAGTAACTTGTGCATGAAGTTGAGGACTTTATTTCCTCAAATCAACTCCCTTTTGAATTGAAAACATTTTCATCTATTGTTAAGGCTTTCCTCAAGAATCAAGAAAAGGGTTCTTTTCTTCAGTGAAGAGCAACACTTTCTAGTAATCAAAATTTGATCTTGGGGAAAAACCAAAAGAAAAAAGGGAAAAACCACATGTAAACAATTTCAATTCAACAAACGATTATTCAAAAGACACTCCGCAAGCAATAAATTCTGTCTTACTCCCACGAGGAAAAAAAGGGTAAAAGTCAACAGAAAATCAAAAGAACGCCCCAGAAAATCCTATGGATTACGAAACGAGAGAAACCCCATTTAAAAGCATCCTTTAGCGCGACAAAGACAAAGAAACAAACAAATTGAGAACGAAACAAACAAGGTCAGTACCTGGACAGCGGTCGGTGTGATTACAGTGGCTGGTGAGAATCACAGAGATAAAGAAGAAACACAAGAGTAGTATCTCCAAATACAGTACAATACAAAAGGGCTCCGAAAGTCCGACGTTACATATGTACCCATTATGTTTATAGAATAATTTAAGTATATTTGAATGCAATCACCATATTGGCCTTTCAAGTTAGTGTTTCAACTATTTTGTTTGCATGCTAGGTGATGTCTCTAGTCTTGAGTTTGGTTCTTCTGTCTACATGCTTTGACCTTATATGAGATGTTGAGATATGCATAAAGGCATTTGCTGGAGTACAACCATTACTTAAGTGTGTAATCACCTATAGGTGGTAGAATTATAAAGGTTGATGATGTGTACTCTGATTGCTTTTATATGGAGGTCTTATTTGCATGTATTATAGATTCAACCACAAGTGTTTCATGATATATGTTATAAAATAATCAGTACATATACTATTTTATGACTTTGAGTATCATTGTTGTCCTATTTTTATGATAATAAGCTATATTATTCAATGTTGCAATCACCTTTTCTTTAAACAATAATAGTGTCACCATTGAAACTCTTATTGGTTTTAACTTCATGTAATGGAAGCAAGATGTATAGTTTGTATTGGAAATGGTAGCTGTCAATACGACCGTAATCAAAGAAAGAACATTAACACCTACATCCATCAATTCAAAGGATGAGAAAGCAGTATGTAAAGCTTGAGAAAAGTCAAACAAGATGTGTTATTTGACTATAAAGAGATCCATTATAGACCATTCACTGAGTTGACTTCTAGAGACAAACATATAAAGAGATTTCCTCGATAATGTCTTACAGAGCTATAACGTATCCCCTAATGTTTAAATATATACCTTATTAAAGGAATTGTACTCTATGAGATATAATGAGTGGACTGATATGTTGGAGAATCTTAAAAGGACTGATAAATAGTAATGTTAATTTCTAAGAAGATCGATATTGCATATTAATTTGAACTTCTCTCTCAGTTCTATGACAATCCACATAATTCCTTTATACGATTTCGAGCACTTTGGTGATGAAATTTCAATATCTATATAATGGTTTCCTTATCTTTTTACACTTGATCAATCAATAAAGTATTAGAACTACTAATTACTTATGGAAAGTATAATAGAGGTGAATATTTATATACAACTTTAAATGGTCTAATGGTTATAGAAAAAAATAAGGTAGTATTATATCATTATTCTAAAGGGATACTACTTATTCCATTAACTTGGGAGCTCCAATGTCATGCATCTAAGGTACATTTCCAAGGTGTGATTGAGGAACTCTCTATGGCCATCGATTTGTAGGTGGTAGGCCGTAGAGAATTACAATGCTACCCTTTAGAATATAAATAATTCCTTATAAAAAGAGCCAATGAATACAACATCACTATCATTATAATCGTTTGGGATATTCCATGTAGTTTGAAAACTCTCTCTATAAATGTTTAAACTACCTTCATAGTTGTATATGAATGGCATAAAGGAATAAAATGAGCATACTCACTTAATTAATCGACCACAAAATATCATTGAATATCCTTTAAATTGAGGCAATACTTTGAAAAAATTCATAATGTTTTCCAACCATAATTGACTTGAAAGTTATTGTCTTATAGTTATTCTTGTGATAGATTTCACATTTTCTGACATATTCACATACACCCCTTTGCAATTTACACTAAAAGAATATATTATTAACTTTTTGTATATACCTAACCAGCCTGAATGACCTCCACGAGCTGATACATAAGCAAATATTTTAGCTTGGTTCATAAAATCATTGAGCTACTTATCACCAAATATCCTTTTCACCTTATGGCCTTATTGCTTCAAGTATAAGATGTGCCCTTATATTCTTTTTACTAAAGTTAAGTTATTATCCTTTAAATTGATTCATTCACCCCTCCAACTATCCTTTATCTATAAAGTAAATTTGTTTGTGTCAAAATACTAACAAGTTATTTAACACATGTGATAATGAATTAGCTGCATAATTATCACTTCCTTCTTATAGTGAAATCAATCCTAATCAACGTAGGAGGCCAAATTTGCTAAAAAGGAGAAGTGATTTTTTGATCTAATAAATACTTTAGACTATGGTGGTTAATTTGAATCACAAAATGCCTCCTTGTTAGAAAATATGATCGTTTTTATATGGCCTTCATTATTGCTTGTAACAAGTTGGAGGCATTTTATACATAGAGGCTATTAAATGGCATTCTTAGAATTATAACCTCAAATCCTTCTCTACACACATCTAAATACAAATGGTTTATTGACATCTAGTAAAGCCAATACTATATCTGAAGTCAGAGAATTCTTTAGTGCCATAAATGTGAATATTGCCTCATAATTCTATACAAATGCATTCTTCTTTAATAAATTTGTCAAAAGCTTACTCATCTAGCTATAGCCTTTAATAAATCTTCTATAATAACCACACGAACCTTATAACTCTCAAAGTTATTTGATTGTCTTTGGTCTAGGCTAATCGCACACCTTATATTTTGTGAGGATCCATTGATACACCTTTTCAGTTGATTATATATCCCAATTACTCCACCTAGAAAGTTTGAAAAGAACACTTGGACATTTTAATATACAACTGATGAAACCTCAAAGTTTATAACATTTGTTGTAACTGCTCCAAATGCTACTCAATTGTATTACTATACACCAATATGTTATCAAAAAAGACAAGTACAATAACTTCCTCAGATAAGTCTTTAATATGTGATTCATCAAAATTAGTAAAATTGTTAGAGCATTTGTCAATTCATAAAGCATTGCTAAAAGTTCATAATGGCCTTCATAGATTTTAAAAATTGTTTTAGACATCATCATCATTATCATGAACCTTAATTTGATGATAGCCCACTCATAAATCTAGTTTAGAAAAATATCATGCACCATGTAATTCATCAAATAATTCCTCCATTAAAGGAATTAGAAATTTATCTTTAATGGTGTTTGGTTCAATGATTTGTAGTAAACACGAAAATACTATGATTCATCCTTCTTCTTAATCAATATGACATGGGCCAACAATAGACTTCTATTATATCATATGATTCCTTATTAGAGCACTTTCTCCACTAATTCTTCTACAACTTCTTTTTATAGACTCATGTAATTCTAAAGCCTAAGATTAATAGCCTTTAATCCCTTCCTTAAAAGAATCTTATGATCATGGAACCTTTTTGGTGGCAGTCCCTTTAGTTAACCAAAAATATCCTTGTAGCTTTTTAAAAACGTTTTCAATTTTTTCATTGCATTCCTCTAATAGGTTATTGTTCTTTACTTTTACTAAAATATACCAACTTGCACTCTTAAATATTTTCAAATATTCTTCATCTTTATCTTCTTGAAGAACCGAAACGTGACCACACCACATCATTGGCTATTAACATACTCTTTACTTTTTTCTTTGGAATTTCTAGTAATTGTTTATTATTATCACTATTGAGTTTGTAGCACCCCACTCCCACAAGACCTGAATCCAATATCATAGGTAATATCTGAGTTCGTGCCCCCACGAGGGTGACGTGCTAAAGCACTTAATCATTCAAAAATCGGTATAAAATTTTTTTTGAAACCATAACCACAATATGTGGAAATCCATAACCAATTCAGGCCCGCTTTCCTTCATAAACATTTTCAATCAACAAAATTTTCAATAGCCATTTGGTCCATTTCACAAATACAAAACACTTTAGTCATTTTGGAATACAAATTTATACAAAGTTGCGAAATATACAATTCAATACAAAATAGAGAAATGCAATGCAGGCGCGAACTGATCTCAACCTCTATCCTTCACTTGAATGTTGTAGGTATACTCCCGTTGGCCTAACGGGGTATTCTTCTGATCCTGAAAAATATTTGTAAATTTTGGGTGAGTTTTGCGAACTCAATGAGTGACCATCATCGATGGCTCACCCAGTCACATAACAAATAATCACATTCACAACATTTCTTACTTCACATCTAATAGATATAATCACTCATATTATACATATGCAATGCGCATGAGACCCACTTTCTATTTGTTATTTTTTTGTGACCGAGTGCCTAAACTGTCCCTTGTAGGGCTCATTAATAACTACCCTTTATCCGCTTAGGAGATACAGGGCTCATTAAACGTTGAGCCTGAGACTCTGATTCACTCTTGAGCTCGAAACTCATTTTCACTCGTTGAGTTTTAAGCTCTGATCGTTGGCTACTCTGGTCACAATTGCCATTATATTTCATGCATTCATGCAATGGAATGCATCAATCACATTTGCATGTTCCCATTCAATCTCATTCCCATATCATCATACCTTAGTCCGGTATTCAACATTAAATTGAGAATCACACTTTCACTTACATGAAAATGCACATTCAGAACACATTTAATAATCACATTAAGTACACTTAGTTCTTCTCATTTACATACAAGCAGTACTTCAATATCTCAACCAAATGTCATAATCATCGAACCTCCTTTTCGGAAACCAGCATAATCAAACACATTCATATAGACATTTAGTTGTCAATCTATACAAAATTTAAAACAGAATAATTAATGAAATGAGGCCATCTAGGTCTACTCATAGTACGCTCCAGTTTAGCATTAGCTTCCATGATTTGAAAATGTCTGTATGGAAACATTCTATCCTGTATAATTTATACTTAGGTTTAAGCCTCACTAAAACCATTAAAATCTCTATTCCTTTCTCATTGACTCACTTAAGATTTTTCCAAGTCACACTTTCGGGTCTACTATTCACATTCAATTTAGAAAGCTAACTGATGTAATTTGGTCAATCTCTCTTCTAGAAAAGTATTCCTCTATGTCTTATCTTTTCATTAACACCAAAATCACTCAATTTGGTTCATTAATTTGGAAGATATGCCTCAACCATTATCGGTTTATCCATATTCAAAAGCAGTGTATACAACTTCCATCCAAAAGTTCATTATCTTAGAGAAATAATCAAAATTTGACTTCTTGAGACAATTTATAGACCTATATCTCTAGTTTACTCTAAGTTAAAATTCATCTTATTTGGAATTCTACAGATTGAGATATCATGAAAATACTCGAACGTGTTTAGCAGAACATCCAGTTCATCCACTTCCAACCGATACCCGTAATTTAATTCGATCAATCTTTCTCAATTCAATTCAGAATACTACGAAATTTTATGGAGAGGTAGAAAACTGTCTTAAGAATCTAATGCTTCAAAAATTAAGTCATTTGGAGGTCCAGAGAAGAAGTTATGATCAAAACACTATCGGATGTTCATTACCCCTAAAACCTTCAAAGTCGCTATCGTGCAACATTTGCTTAAACTCCCTAAAGTTGCTGTCGTGCTTTTGCACGACGGTGCTTTTTGGCTACCCCTCAAAGCCACTGTCGTGCTTTTGCACGACGGTGCTTTTTCTTTTTCACCAATATCTCAACTTTAAAACGTCATAACTTTTGATCCCGAACTCCAAATTTTGCAAACTTTATATCAATGGAAAGATAAAAGAAAGATCTACAATTTCTATGGAGACCTAAAAAACCAATTTTGCCTCTATAAGGGTCAAAATTTCAGAACAATGAAGTTGTCCTGAAAGTCCTTCCTAAACAACATCACAAACTTATAAAAGTCATATCTCTCTACTCTAATGTCCAAAAACTTCATCCTTTATATCAATAGAAAGCTTAAAGAAACCTCTATAAATTCTATGAAGACAAATTTATCAAAAAATCTCTATATCAGTACAAAAAACTCATGGAAGTTTCAGATGAGAATATTTTAACTCTTTATTTGCAACATTCAATTCCTCGTGCTTAATCTATCATTTCTGGTTCAATGCCCATCATTTATCCATTATTCTAACTCCCTTTCAACTCAACATCATCCATAACCAATTATAGCCCATGATTGATCATAAACACTAATAACAAAACATAGACAAATATATATATATATATATATATATACATCAATTTTCTGCACATATTCAACTTCATTTCCTCTTTCATTTCACTTTTAACTATCACCTAGATCCTTCAAATTTTAAGACACCAAATAAATCCCTCTCTTTAGCTTTAGAATCATTTTACATCATCACAAAAAAACCTAAATAGATTTACATCAATTATCAAGAAAACAGAACAAGAATCCATCATGTATCCAGTCTTTCTGCACTTTTTCCTACACCTAGTACTCAACTTCAAGTCAAAATTAGAAACTTTTAACGACAAATTTGAATTCAATATCTTCATTCAAAATGTAGACCTATGTCTTTAATTTAATCTAAATCAAAGATCATCTCATTTGGATAACTACAGACCAAGTTATGGTTAAACAATATAAGCATATTAGTGAAATTGTTACAACTAGCATTTTCCCACTCTCTCTCTTCCAATTTCTTTTCCCGATTTTTGTAAACCCCTACATTACACCTACCACATCCTTTATACCTCATTTCTTCTTCATTATCAGGTCTATTTCAACTACAAAACATTCACAAGACAAATCATGATCCATAATTGTTCCTTAACCCCAAAACAAGACATAACATTCACCCCTTTCATTGTTAATTTTCCGCACTCATCTTAACCCATTGTAGATGATCATTCACCCTCAAAACATCTTTATAACAAACTGTAAATCATTAATCATCATACATATACAAAACAATAAATTTACCTAAGCATTTCATCACCCACGTTCATCATACATAAAACACCATTATATATTATTTATCCTCTAACAACCATCGTAAATGCTTCATTTAACCTTGCCCATGTTATTTAAAGTACAACTTACTTGATTTACCCATGGCTTCTTCAAGAGTCTCCAAGAACCCTAGTCTCCAAGCATCACATGACCATCTCAAATGGAGGTGGAGTAGGTTAGGTTTCTTTAGAAACAAGAAGAAGATAGCAAGGTATTAAAATGGACAGTGATGGAAGAAGGCAAAGTTCAACTTTGAGGCTTGGATAAATGAGTGTCGTTATTAAGGAGAGGAAGATGAAGAAAAAGAAGAGGAAGATGGAGATGAGAGAAGCATTGTTGTGATTTGCAAGTGAAAGACCCAAAACATGGTCTTTCACTTGATGAATTCGTGAATTAACATGTGATGTGGCAAGTGACACATATCACTTCCCTACGGCTCCATTTGGTCCACTTTAAAGACTAGTCCATTTTATCTCCAATTTCTACTCCAATTGTCTCCTAATTTTCAATGACATAAGTCATTAAATCTTAAAGTCATTTATAAAAATTTTCATTGCCATATAACCCTTATTTCTACTACTATTCATCAGTTGTTCTTCCACTTGACATTTTTCCTAGTCTAAAATACCCTTAAATTTTAGAAATTCCCAAATTTTGTCAAAATTATAATTCCCTACTTATACACTCCAACTCAATTGATAACACATATAATTCACAATTCTCAATATAATCACATTATAAATCAATTATACCCAAAAAATGTCAAATGAGTGCATAAACAATTATTTTCATGTGCAAAAATCATTATTCACATGTGTGTGTGTATGCTATATTATGTATGAGCATGAAATGCAGTTTTTTCTTAATCTCTCTTTGATCTCTGATGTACCAAATTTTAGGGTTCTAACCCTTAATATGAGAATGGGATGTTACATTTCTCCCCTCCTTAATAAATTTCGTCTTCAAAATTCTTATCGAATTGATCAGGAAGGCAGGGGAATTGTGTCCTCAATTTCTCCTCCATTTCTCATTTATCTTCACCACTCGAATAATTTCTTCCAATTGACTATAGTCAATGAAATCAATCAATCCCCTACTCATTTCTTCAGATATCACACTATCTTAACTGTTTCCTCAATGTAATTTAGATTACTCGTAGTTTTCCTCTTCCTGAGGCAATAACACTAATATCAGATCATATCGATATTTCATAGCATACTCATATGTCACACATTATGAATCTAAGACATCTTTGTTGGTACTACAAACTCATATGTTAATGGTCCTATGCTCTCAATAACTTCATGTGGACCAATACAATTCGAGTGTAGTTTATCCTCTTTCCTAATCTGAGCACACCTTGGCAAGGTGATACTCTAAAAAACATTCCATCTTTTGCTTGATACTTCACATCTCTTTAGTGTTAATACACTCGACTCTGATGTCAATCTCATTATTTTCCATAACCTCGATGTTGATCCACCAATTTCATTTATCTTACTTGAATCACTTAGTTTCTGATACAGGCCAATTTCACTAATCAACAATATCTCAAATCGATTATGGCCTTTATCCATTTTTAGGCCCTTTTTATTTCAATGTAAGGGTGAACGACTCTTTTCGTTGTTTTAACTCCTCATACAGTATTCTAAAGATATCATTATGATAATCATTGTTATGCTTAAAGTCACTTAGAACTATACATTGATCTTATGTTCCTATGAACTCCAAAATATAAGCTTTAAATGTATCTCCAACAGTTAGGACTGTTGGTAATTCAAACATTCTGTCACTTGTTTCTACTTCCTTAGCAGTTAGTTACTATTTTGGCGTATTCCTGCTAGGATGTCTAGCTTAGGTTGTTACTTGTTTTTTTTAATATTCTCTTTGCTCAATCATTTTTATTGGGTACAAATCTTTCTTATTTCAACCACACAGTAACTTTTTTCCTATTCAGACTCAAATTCCATTTTCAATTTCAATTCCTCAATAAAATTTCCAAATTCTGGATCGCCAAGTTGGGATTTGTTAATATTTTCACATGAAACTAATCTTAAACTTCAACGTAACTAATAATACTTCATTTCACCACACATTCAACTCGACATTCTATGCTCTTTATTGCACTAGAATAAGTGACCTCAATATCAAAATTTGTGATACATTGCTATGGAATTTTCTGTTTAATACCTTATATTACAACACTAGCTTTACTGAGAAATACTCATTCGTACATCAAAATCTTCTAGTAACTCTATCCATTGTCTCGATCTCATTTTCCATTCTTTCAAACTCAATAATTACTTCAACTTTAATGATTTCTATAAATGCTGAAATATTTTTGTACACATAATGTGCCCAAACTTTCAAGCAATCACCATTGTAGCAAGCTTCAAATTTATATATATAATAATCAACTCATGAGACTTTAATATTTATTTGTCTCCACGAATATGAAATCACTTTATTATGCTACATTGGATTTTATCTTAGTCTCTTATACAAACATGATTGTATACTACAAAATCTCCAAATCCAAATGATGTAATTATCATTGATGTTATGCTTCCTCAAACTTCTCTTTACATTCATCAGTCATACAATTTACATATTTTTCCTTAGACATTTTTGTCAAAGGGCTAAGATCAGTAAAAACCCTTACAACTTCTGGTAGTGTCCAATTTCTAGCCAATTTCAAAAAATTTCAGATCTTTCTTATATACCTTGGAGTTTCTCTCTCCATTATTACCTCTATTTTCTTTAGGTCTCCTAATATGCCATATTCAAACACTATACAACCCAACATTTTATTCGATCAAGCTAAGATTCATTCTCATTAAACTTGGCATATAATTGTTCCTACTTCATGATATGTAAGATTTCCTCAAGTATTCATAATATTCTTCTCCACTTTTCAAACACATTCGATATATCATCTATGATCATAGTCACTAATTGATAAAATTTTGCTTAGATTACTTTAATCTTTAATACTATGATACAATCAGGCATTGTTAACTAAATATGCTCATGATTAGTTCTCGTAATTGCTTAAGTAACTAATTCCTTGATGATGTAGTATTATCTCATGTTAATTTTAGTTTTCCCCAATTAACTTCTTTTCTCAAATGATTTTCTCAATTCATTCAATTTGATCTAATTTCACATTGACTTAATTCTAATGCCTATTCATTTATACTGGTTTCTACACACATTTTAATTTATTTGCAATCTTAACTTTTTGTGTTGGTAACACATTCATCAGATCTAATTTGTATCTCCCAAACATATTTACACAGAATATAACGTGTACTTATATTCTCTTCACACTAACAAGGGTGTCACCTTGATTCCAAGAATCCAATTACATGGTTGGATACTTGACATCAAGCAAAATGCACACATTCTCAGTGTCATATTTTGCATCTTATGCTTGAGTCTCCGTTAGGATTAGGACTCCAATAGTCACTTTTAATTCATTACATATTCATTTTTGATTTGTTCCTTTATTGATCATTTTTAAATTGAATCTTCTAATCAACTTAACCTAATTCAGGGAAATTCTTCTTTGAAAGAAGATTTCTTGCTATTTTCATTGATACCACTTATGAAATTCTTATCAATCAACTGTCATCAGCATTACTTGTCCGTCATTCTTAGTACCTTAAGAAGATCAATTTTAGTTATTCATAATATCTCATTAAGATCAATTTATGTTATAACTCATATGATCAAAACATCATTTTTAATAAGGGTTATTGCAGCATTAAGCAAATTATTTACTCTAGTACCTTGGTATACACTATCAAAATCATTACATCTTATTTAGAGACGTATTTAGGACAACTCACCAATTAGTAGCTTATACTAAGGATACCTTGATCTCATTTGATTCTAGGCAACACTTCCCCTTTTGCGTATGTCCTCAATCATGGGGATTATGTCGTGATCGTGTCCTTATTTTTTCTCCTCAAATTCATCATATATTGTAACATCATTAACTATCTCAATTCATTCCCAATTGATCATTACAAGCACTTTCATTTCTTACTCTAACTCATCTTGAACTTTGAACTATAGTAACTATGATTAGCAATTATTCAATAAGTCACCGATTGCTTCCTATATCATCTCCACACATACAATACACATATGCTTAACATTTTTAGTTGTCATGGTGATCCCATTATCATATGTTCACTCACATAGGCAAGCCAACTTAATCTTGACAACTTTTTCATCTACCGTTATCATCGTCTCACCTTCCAATTTCCATTATTTTGTTATACCTACGTATGTTCACAATCAATTAGGAATCATAGATGCATAATCATCCTGAAATTCTGATTTTGATCCCACTAACATATTCTTACATTGAGTCATAACCTCGTATCACGATAAACAAACAAGCACTCCAAGTTCAATTTCTGCCTCTCAAGATCATAGAAAATTATGTTCTCATCTAACTTTGTTTATACACTTTAAATTTTTTCATTTCTACCATATCTCTATTTTCCTCAATTGATCCACAATAATACATTCATATCTTCATCAATTTCGGGAATACATCACTATAATACAATATTGGTGTCATATTCAATAATACATCCTCCAATACGAATAAATTGAATCATTATCTATCATATTTTACCCACATACTATTTCTCATTTCTAATTATCCACAAACTTTCATTTTCTCACGTTTTGACAAATCATCATTCTTCCCAGTGCTTCTAATAGCTCAAACTCTTAAGGAATGCTCATGCATGAGACTCATATAAATGTGACTCAGACTGGGGGATCATTTGCCACTATCTGCTATAACATGACAAAAATGCATGTACCTTGATACATATTTCAGAAAATGCCCATATAAGATAGTAATTCTAGGCTCTGATACCACATATGTAGCACCCCACTCCCGTAAGATACGTACCCAACATCCTGATTGATATCCGAGTCCGTGCCCCGCGAGGGTGGCATGCTAGAGCACTTAATCAGTCAAAACTCAGTACAAATTTTTTTTGAAACCACAAACATAATATGCAAAAATCGATAACCAAATCGGACTCACTTTATTTGTAAATTTTTTCATTCATAACAATACAGTCAATAGAATTTCAATAGCCAATTAGGGGCCTATTATAAATACAAACCACTTTAGTCATAATGTCTTTATATTACAACATAAATATATTTGTATACACATTGTGCAAAAGTTTCTGAACACATTATTTGATACAAAAATTTCAGAATATATGTTAGCCCTAAAATTTTTTTTTAAAATTAAGCATGATTAGATTAAATTAAGTAAGTTATGTTAGCATCAAATTAAGTTGTCATTAATTAGTGTATGATAGCACTAAAGAGTTAGATGGAGAATTAATGAAATTAAATGAATTAGTTGGGCCATGGG